>CANSZD010001158.1:0-147159 GCA_947648045.1 Beta corolliflora
TTTGAAATTCATTTACTTAACAAAATCATACAATTTTCTAAAATACACGACATCATAAACAATACAAGGCATTACCTTCACATAAATGAAATCATATAGCTCACGTAAAGGGCAAACACTCATATACTCGACCTTCAATTTTCCTAATCTCCAATCATCGATTCTCAACCACTAATAACCCAAATTGATTTCAAACTATCCCAAGAATCTTTTACCCACTCGCTAGGTAGCCAAGCGGGCATACGGTCGCAAGGTTGCTCACGATACCATCTTGTAACTGACCCGCTCTTCCCAGGCGCTAATGAAACACGCTCAACAACCATAAACTAGAATTAACTCTATAATTAAATAAAAATCGCGAGGACAAATATCCTTAATACACCAATGTCGGACTAAATTCCCAATAATTATACAATGAAAATATCATAAGATCTATTCCTCGATCAACAATCTAGATACAAACTCGATCCTTAATCCCACAATGACATCTTGATCTCGCTCCACTTCCAATTCCGAGCTCTTAATACAAAACCCGCAAATTTGGGGAAGAAATACGAAAACAAACAAAATTCCAAAATGAGTGGAAAACTCGTAACCTTTACTTGACCCGTTATAAACATTTTTATTTGAAATCATTTCCTTTCGTTACGCGGCGCATAGCTCATTCTCTTAAACAAATCAGTATCAGTACGGGATTTGGACCAAACGCGGCCTCCAAGGTTCGTTATGGAGCGCATCAATACTACCCCGAGGTTCGTTATGGGGCGTGGCCGACCATATCGAGTCAAAAGAGTAATCAATCCTCCTCCCATACCTTGCCCACTTTGTATTTTCGGTTCATAAACTAAGCCAAGAAAACAATTGCGTATTCATAATCAATCAATGACATTTCATCATCACATTAATATCTATGGCCATAGTACGATTTTATTTATCAAAAATTAAACATAAGAGATCCACACATGGGGCGTAAGTAAATGATTTTTCCGAACATAAAAGTTACATGAACCGCAATCCAAAATTCCAACAATACAACCTTCTTCATTAATCTTCATCTCCAAATGAGGCTCAACTCCATAATCATTCTCCAATAATTTACCTCACAACAATAAGAATCATTAATAATTAATCTTAACTAATCTAAACTAGAAAAATGAAAAAATACCCAACTTCAATTTAGAAATTATCAACCTTTAACTTCCCAATTCCATAATCCTTGATTCACAATCATAATCCACTAAGTTCAATAACACTAGCTACATCACACGACTAACATCCCCAGGTTCATAATCATAATTCTAAATTATAGACCTAAGCTAACTAAACTTAACTCACATGCTTTAATTAAACTAGTAAGAAATAGATTTTCTAATAAATAAACAAATCTTTTCAATCCTTAATCCTAACCAAGCTTTTAGGCAACACTAATTGAAATCCCAAGTCATAACTAATTTAGCTTCTTATAATGGATTATAGGCCCCGATTTAAACTAATTAACATGAGTAATAATTTGGGCTTCAACTTTGGAACAAGAATCGAGATATAGAAATAAGAGGTACGAACTTTACACCTCTGCCATCCAAACAACCAGCGAAGAACGAGAGGGAACAGAGGCGGCTGAAGCTTCGGCGGCGAACACGGCGAAGTGACAGAGCATCGGCGAAGTTGCACGCAACGCGAGGAGGTGGCGCGGAGCACCGCACAACATCAGCGCGGGCGAAGAGAGACAAGCGGGGACGAGCAATACCGGCCATCCACAACAAGCAACAACGGCGGCGACGGGTGGCAGCGAACGGCAAGAGTGGAAGCTCCGGCGAACTTGGGGCTCTGCGAGAAGTCGGGCGAATAGAGTAGGGAGTTCGAACGAGAGAGGGAGAGAGAGAAATAAGGGGTTTGGGGTTTCATCGGGAGTGAGAGAAAGAGAAATGGGGTTTGACTTCCTCCTTAAAACCGACCAAGAAAACCAAATAAAGGGAATAGGCGACTTTGGCTTCCTATTTGGGCCAAATACCCCTCGACTAATTACACACAAAACCCGAAATATAAAATAATAATAATATTAACCTCATAAAATTAAATAAATAATTATATTACAAACACGACAATATAATTCATACTCTAACTCAAATAAAATAAGAAAATTCGAAACATAATTAACTTAATAATTATAATTAGCTTTTAGATAAATGCTCTTAAAAAATAGGGCTATTACATACTACCACCCTTATTTAAAGTTTTATCCTCAAAACTTGGAACAAGGATTTAGAAAAACAAAAATCTCAAACTCCAAAGATATTAGGCATCCACACCTCAGTTCTACCATCGGCTTTTGTATCTCCACTTCAACTTAATATTAGAATCGAGGAGCAAGAAAACAAAAGGGGCAAAATTTTGGCACAAAATTCCAACCATCTCATTTGCAGAGATCTCGTTTGAAATTCATTTACTTAACAAAATCATACAATTTTCTAAAAATACACGACATCATAAACAATACAAGGCATTACACCTTCACATAAATGAAATCATATAGCTCACGCAAAAGGGCAAACACTCATATACTCGACCTTCAATTTTCCTAATCTCCAATCATCGATTCTCGACCACTAATAACCCCAATTGATTTCAAACTATCCCAAGAATCTTTTAGCCTCGCTAGGTAGCCAAATGGGCATACGGTCGCAAGGTTGCTTCGATACCATCTTGTAACAGCCCGCTCTTAGATGTCGCTAATGAAACACGCTCAACAACCATAAACTAGAATTAACTCTATAATTAAATAAAATCGCAGCGGACAAATATCCTTAATACACCAATGTCTAGACTAAATTCCCAAAAATTATACAATGAAAATATCATAAGATCTATTCCTCAATCAACAATCTAGATACAAACTCGATCCTTAATCCACAATGACATCTTGATCTCGCTCCACTTCCAATTCCGAGCTCTTAATGCAAACCATGCCAATTTAGGGAAGAAATACAAAACAAACAAAATTCCAAAATGAGTGGAAAACTCGTAAGCTTTACTTCAGCCCGTTATAAACATTTTTATTTCAAATCATTTCCTTTCGTTACAGCGCTGGCATAGCTCATTCTCTTAAACAAATCAGTATCAAGTACGGGATTTGGACAAACGCGGCCTCCAAGGTTCGTTATGGAGCGCATCAATACTACTCCCAAGGTTCGTTATGGAGCGTAGCCGACCATATCAGGTCAAAAGAGTAACCATCCTCCTCCCATACCTTGCCCACTTTGTATTTTCAGTTCATAAACTAAGCCAGCAAAACAATTGCGTATTCATAATCAATCAATGACATTTCATCATCACATTAATAACTATGGCCATAGTACGAATTTATTTATCAAAAATTAAACATAGAGATCCACACATGAGGGCGTAAGTAAATGATTTTACTGAACATAAAAGTTACCTGAACCGCAATCCAAAATTCCAAAATTCCAACAATACAACCTTCTTCATTAATCTTCATCTCCAAATAAGGCTCAACTCCATAATCATTCTCTAATAATTTACCTCACAACAATAAGAATCATTAATAATTAATCTTAACTAATCTAAACTAGAAAATGGAACCATACCCAACTTTCAATTTAGAAATTATCAACCTTTAACTTCCCAATTCCATAATCCTTAATTCACAATCATAATCCACTAAGTTCAATAACACTAGCTACATCACACGACTAACATCCCAGTTCATAATCATAATTCTAAATTATAGACCTAAGCTAACTAAACTTAACTCACATGCTTTAATTAAACTAGTAAGAAATAGATTTTCTAATAAATAAACAAATCTCTTCAATCCTTAATCTAACCAAGCTTTTAGGCAACACTAATTGAAATCCCAAGTCATAACTAATTTAGCTTCTTGTAATCAGATTATAGGCCTTGATTTAAACTAATTAACATGAGTAATAATTTGGGCTTCAACTTTCAGAACAAGAATCAGATATAGAAATAAGAGGTACGAACTTTACACCTCTGCCATCCAAACAGCAGCGAAGAACAGGAGGAACGAGAGGGGTCTCGAGCTTCGGCGGCGAACACCGGCGAGTGACGGAGCATCGGCGAAGGTGTGCGGCAACGCGAGGAGGTGGCGCGAGCACCGCACAACATCGGCGCGGCGAGAGAGAGACAAGCGAGGACGACAATACCGCGGCCATCCACAACAAACAACAACAAGCAGCACCGGTGGTGGCAAGCCGAACGATGAAGAGTGGAAGCTCCGCGAACTTGGGGCTCCGGCGAGAAGTCAGGCGAATAGAGTAGGGAGTTCGAACAGAGAGGAGAGAGAGAAATAAGGGGTTTGGGGTTTCATCGGGAGTGAGAGAAAGAGAAATGGGGTTTGACTTCCTCCTTAAACCGACCAAGAAAACCAAATAAAGGGAATAGCTGACTTTGGCTTCCTATTTGGGCCAAATACCCCTCAACTAATTACACACAAAACCCGAAATATAAAATAATAATAATATTAACCTCATAAAATTAAATAAATAATTATATTACAAACACAACAATATAATTCATACTCTAACTCAAATAAAATAAGAAAATTCGAAACATAATTAACTTAATAATTATAATTAGCTTTTAGATAAATGCTCTTAAAAAATAGGGCTATTACATACTACCACCCTTATTTAAAGTTTTATCCTCAAAACTTGGAACAAGGATTTAGAAAAACAAAAATCTCAAACTCCAAAGATATTAGGCATCCACACCTCAATTCTACCATCAGCTTTTGTATCTCCACTTCAACTTAATATTAGAATCGAGGAGCAAAGAAAACAAAAGGGGCAAAATTTTGGCACAAAATTCCAACCATCTCATTTGCAGAGATCTCGTTTGAAATTCATTTACTTAACAAAATCATACAATTTTCTAAAAATACACGACATCATAAACAATACAAGGCATTACACCTTCACATAAATGAAATCATATAGCTCACGCAAAAGGGCAAACACTCATATACTCGACCTTCAATTTTCCTAATCTCCAATCATCGATTCTCAACCACTAATAACCCAAATTGATTTCAAACTATCCCAAGAATCTTTTAGCCTCGCTAGGTAGCCAACTGGGCATACGGTCGCAAGGTTGCTCTGATACCATCTTGTAACAGCCCGCTCTTCCGAGCTGCTAATGAAACACGCTCAACAACCATAAACTAGAATTAACTCTATAATTAAATAAAATCGCAGCGGACAAATATCCTTAATACACCAATGTACGGACTAAATTCCCAAAAAATTATACAATGAAAATATCATAAGATCTATTCCTCAATCAACAATCTAGATACAAACTCGATCCTTAATCCACAATGACATCTTGATCTCGCTCCACTTCCAATTCCGAGCTCTTAATGCAAAACATGCAAATTTAGGGAAGAAATACAAAACAAACAAAATTCCAAAATGAGTGGAAAACTCGTAACCTTTACTTCAGCCCGTTTTAAACATTTTTATTTCAAATCATTTCCTTTCGTTACGTGTGCGGCATAGCTCATTCTCTTAAACAAATCAGTATCAAGTACGGGATTTGGACAAACGCGGCCTCCAAGGTTCGTTATGGAGCGCATCAATACTACCCCCAAGGTTCGTTATGGAGCGTAGCCGACCATATCAGGTCAAAAGAGTAACCATCCTCCTCCCATACCTTGCCCACTTTGTATTTTCAGTTCATAAACTAAGCCAGCAAAACAATTGCGTATTCATAATCAATCAATGACATTTCATCATCACATTAATATCTATGGCCATAGTACGAATTTATTTATCAAAAATTAAACATAGAGATCCACACATGAGGGCGTAAGTAAATGATTTTACTGAACATAAAAGTTACCTGAACCGCAATCCAAAATTCCAAAATTCCAACAATACAACCTTCTTCATTAATCTTCATCTCCAAATAAGGCTCAACTCCATAATCATTCTCTAATAATTTACCTCACAACAATAAGAATCATTAATAATTAATCTTAACTAATCTAAACTAGAAAATGGAACCATACCCGACTTTCAATTTAGAAATTATCAACCTTTAACTTCCCGATTCCATAATCCTTAATTCACAATCATAATCCACTAAGTTCAATAACACTAGCTACATCACCACGACTAACATCCCAGTTCATAATCATAATTCTAAATTATAGACCTAAGCTAACTAAACTTAACTCACATGCTTTAATTAAACTAGTAAGAAATAGATTTTCTAATAAATAAACAAATCTCTTCAATCCTTAATCTAACCAAGCTTTTAGGCAACACTAATTGAAATCCCAAGTCATAACTAATTTAGCTTCTTGTAATCAGATTATAGGCCCTGATTTAAACTAATTAACATGAGTAATAATTTGGGCTTCAACTTTCAGAACAAGAATCAGATATAGAAATAAGAGGTACGAACTTTACACCTCTGCCATCCAAACAGCGGCGAAGAACGGAGGGCCGAGGGGTCTCGAAGCTCGGCGGCGAACACCGGCGAGTGACGAGCATCGGCGAAGGCTGTGCGGCAACGCGAGGAGGTGGCGCCGAGCACCGCACAACATCGGCGCGGGCGAAGAGAGAGACAAGCGGGGACGACAATACGCGGCCATCCACAACAAACAACAACGGCGGGGCACCGGGTGGCAGGCGAACAGCGAGAAGAGTGGAAGCTCGGCGAACTTGGGGCTCCGGCGAGAAGTCAGGCGAATAGAGTAGGGAGTTCAAACGGAGAGGAGAGAGAGAAATAAGGGGTTTGGGGTTTCATCGGGAGTGAGAGAAAGAGAAATGGGGTTTGAATTCCTCCTTAAACCGACCAAGAAAACCAAATAAAGGGAATAGCCGACTTTGGTTTCCTATTTGGGCCAAATACCCCTCAACTAATTACACACAAAACCCAAAATATTAAATAATAATAATAATAACCTCATAAAATTAAATAAATAAATATATTACATACACAACAATATAATTCATACTCTAACTCAAATAAAATAAGAATATTCGAAACATAATTAACTTAATTATTATAATAAGCTTTTAGATAAATGCTCTTAAAAAATAGGGCTATTACATACTACCACCCTTATTTAAAGTTTTATCCTCAAAACTTGGAACAAGGATTTAGAAAAACAAAAATCTCAAACTCGAAAGATATTTGGCATCCACACCACAATTCTACCATTAGCTTTTGTATCTCCACTTCAACTTAATATTAGAATCGAGGAGCAAAGAAAACAAAAGGGGCAAAATTTTGGCACAAAATTCCAACCATCTCATTTGAAATTCATTTACTTAACAAAATCATACAATTTTCTAAAAATACACGACATCATAAACAATACAAGGCATTACACCTTCACATTAATGAAATCATATAGCTCACGCAAAAGGGCAAACACTCATATACTCGACCTTCAATTTTCCTAATCTCCAATCATCGATTCTCAACCACTAATAACCCAAATTGATTTCAAACTATTCCAAGAATCTTTTACCCTCGCTAGGTAGCCATTTGGGCATACGGTCGCAAGGTTGCTGCGATACCATCTTGTAATGGCCCCGCTCTTCCAGTCGCTAATGAAATACGCTCAACAACCATAAACTAGAATTAACTCTATAATTAAATAAAATTGCAGCGGACAAATATCCTTAATACACCAATGTCTGGACTAAATTCCCAAAAATTATACAATGAAAATATCATAAGATCTATTCCTCAATCAACAATCTAGATACAAACTCGATCCTTAATCCACAATGACATCTTGATCTCGCTCCACTTCCAATTCAGAGCTCTTAATACAAAACACCGCAAATTCGGGGAAGAAATACAAACAAACAAAATTCCAAAATGAGTGGAAAACTCGTAACCTTTACTTGACCCGTTATAAACATTTTTATTTCAAATCATTTCCTTTCGTTACAGCCTTTGGCATAGCTCATTCTCTTAAACAAATCGGTATCAAGTACGGGATTTGGACAAACGGCCTCCAAGGTTCGTTATGGAGCGCATCAATACTACCCCCAAGGTTCGTTATGGAGCGTAGCCGACCATATCAGGTCAAAAGAGTAACCATCCTCCTCCCATACCTTGCCCACTTTCTATTTTCAGTTCATAAACTAAGCCAGCAAATAATTGCCTATTCATAATCAATCAATGACATTTCATCATCACATTAATATCTATGGCCACCGATGCAATTTATTTATCAAAAATTAAACATAGAGATCCACACATGAGGGGCGTAAGTAAATGATTTTTCTTGAACATAAAAGTTACTGAACCGCAATCCAAAATTTCAACAATACTAACCTTCTTCATTAATCTTCATCTCCAAATGAGGCTCAACTCCATAATCATTCTCCAATAATTTACCTCACAACAATAAGAATAATAAATAACTAATCTTAACTAATCTTAACTAATCTAAACTAGAAAATGGAACCATACCCAACTTCCAATTTAGAAACTATCAACCTTTAACATCCTAATTCCATAATCCTTAATTCACAATCATAATCAACTAAGTTCAATAACACTAGCTACATCCACGACTAACATCCCGAGTTCATAATCATAATTCTAAATTATAGAACTAAGCTAACTAAACTTAACTCACATGCTTTAATTAAACTAGTAAGACATAGATTTTCTAATAAATAAACAAATCTCTTCAATCCTTAATCTAACCAAGCTTTTAGGCAAAACTAATTAAATTCCCAAGTCATAACTAATTTAGCTTCTTGTAATCATATTATAGGCCCTGATTTAAACTAATTAACATGAACAATAATTTGGGCTTCAAATTTCAGAACAAGAATCAGATATAGAAACAAGTGGTACGAACTTTATACCTCGCCATCCAAACAACGGCGAAGAAGGAACGAGAGGGGTCTCGAAGCTTCGGCGGCGAACACCGGCGAGTGACGAGCATCGGTGAAGGCTGTGCGGCAGCGAGGAGGTGGCGCCGAGCACCGCACCACATCAGCACGGTCGAAGAGAGAGACAAGCGGGGATGACAATACCGCAGTCATCCACAACAAACAACAACGGCAGCGGCACCGGGTGGCTGCGAACGAGAGAAGAGAGGAAGCTCAGGCGAACTTGTGGCTCGGCGAAGTCGGGCGAATAGAGTAGGGAGTTCGAACACGAGAGGAGAGAGAAAAATAAGGGGTTTGGGGTTTCATCGGGAGTGAGAGAAACAGAAATGGGGATTGAATTCCTCCTTAAACCGACCAAGAAAACCAAATAAAGGGAATAACTAGTCTTTGGCTTCCTATTTGGGCCAAATACCCCTCGATTAATTACACACTAAAACCCAAAATATAAAATAATAATAATAACAACCTCATAAAATTAAATAAATAAATATATTACAAACACGACAATATAATTCATACTCTAACTCAAAAAAAATAAGAATATTCGAAACATAATTAACTTAATAATTATAATTAGCTTTTAGATAAACGCTCTTAAAAAATAGGGCTATTACATACATAGACCTCCATAATGTCGTGGATGAGGTCATGAAGGATAGTGGTTGCGGCCCTTTGATATGTGGCTCAGGCATTCTTGAGACCAAAAGGCATAACTCGGTAACGAGAAAGTGCCTCACGGAGTAATGAAAGATGTCTTTGTCATATCTTCTTGAGCCATGAGTATTTGATTATACCACGAGAATCCATCCATGAAGGAAAACATTGTATGACCGGCCGTACTATCCACGAGAACATCAATGTGGGTGGAGGAAAGCAATCTTTTGGTGATGCGGCATTCAAATCTCGAAAATCAATGCATACCCGAACTTCTCCCATCCTTTTTAGGTACGACCACTATATTGGCGAGCCAACTCGGATGTTTTACAGCTTGGATGAATTTGGCATCAAGCTGTTTCTGGATTTCTTCTTTCACTTTGAGGCTAACCTCTGGTTTCAATCGGCGGAGCTTTTCTTTGCTTAGGCTTGTTTTCGGAATGTAACGGAATGCGATGTTCGCAATTTCTCTATTAACGCCGGGCATATCGGCCACAAGACCATGCAAACAAATCTACATACTCTTTTAACAATGCAATAAACACATCGTTCGGTTAGGGAGAGGGATGAACCTATTTTGACTTCTTTTACGGCATTTTACGTACCAATATTAATTACAATGGACTCTTCCATGGGGTTTATATATGTTTCGGTTGTATCAAGTGATTCATCATTATTAAATTCGCTATCGGAAATAACATCTTGCATGCAAACGTACTTAGATAAAGGTTCACATTCAATTTCCTCCTTTGTCGAGTCTTCGTTTGGGTATGCAAGGTAGATTGGTTGGAAGATGAGCTATCGGTATGATATCCATGCGAAAGGGGTGAAAAGGTATTTTCATGAGATGGATCTAGAGGATGGTTTCCTAAAAACATTTTAAATTCTATAGGCCCGTCTTTTGCACGACACTCAATACTCCACTTATGTTCAATGCTTTCGCTAAAAGGTATCATCAAAGACAGGGTCAAAATCCCCTTCTTGGGAGGACTCGAAGTGAAAAGTTTCCTAAGGACTCCATGTTCCGGATTATCCACCCACTCATTTTATTTTTTAATTTTTTATTTTTGGACAAACCAACTTTTGATTAAGTCCAAATTTCTAGCCTCATTGAAGAATATATCCAATCCGGTAAAATCTTATGTTCCTTCCAACTAAGCGAGGTTACGGAAGCTCATAGTACAAGAAGGTTTTTCGATGTTGTGAGAAGTGCTATCCGGATCATATCCCAACCCATGTCGGTTTTGCTTGTCTACTACGGGGATTGATTGCTTTATTCCCCTACCATCACGCCCTAATCCGGTTCCTTGAGTGTAACCCATCTTCATCATGATTTGAAATCCTTTGGACGAGAGGTTGCATGGCAAACCCTACGAGCTCTTTGACCGCATTTGTGGATATGGCGGAGGTGTTAGTTTTCGATGGTAATTGATCATCCTTAGAGAAGGGACACATTTCTTCTTTTTTGGACCTAAAGGTAGAGAAAAAGAATTAAAAGAATAGAGAAAAAAAGCTACATGATTGCGAGAATAAAGAAAATTTTTGAAAACGATTTTGCAATACTTTGATTGGAATGGTCCACCTTTACAATTTTGTTTTTTTTTTGACTCTCTTGAATGATTTTACTGTCATTGGGGTTGAAAATAAATGTTTTTTTTTTCATTCTTCCATTCCCTATTTTAGTATTGAACAAAGACAGGAAATATAGAGATTAGGGCATGTATCCCTCTTGATGTGTCAATTCAGCATTCTGAAATTGCTCCTGTGGTGACTGGCATCTTGAGTGCTAATCACATTGCCTGAAACACAATGGTTAATACATTTGAGTCGAACTTGAAGGCTGCCTACATATCCCCATTGCTCCAGGTGTAGTTTATGGGGAATCAGAGTTAGCGTAGTTCATTATTTTAGCAAGAACTAAAGTTTTTTATTTAATAAAGCAGCTGCACTCATATTAAGCTACCTACGTACCCTATGTGTTACATAGGTGGAGTGATCTCACATGACAAGTGTACGTGATAATGGGGATTCAAGTTGCACGTAGTTCTCTGATACTAACGAGCTGAAAGATTTTTTTTCTTTTTTTTCGTTTTTTTTTTTTTTTTGATGGGCTAACCCCCTACGGGACTTTTAGAAGATTTTTTTCTTTCGGGAGACGATCAAGTAGCTTTGCGGTAGACAAGAGCTATGTTGGTGATACGCTAATGTGATAGGCGAGAGTGTGACATTGGTTTGTGCCGTGACCATGCGTCGATGATATTGGCAGTACTTGTGGAGATCTGATCCCACGGGACTTGCGCCTGGGCGTCTAGGAAGTGGATGTATCCGACCTTGCTCGACTAATTTGCGGAAGATATCAACTTGGGATTGAGGTTGAAGGCGCGCCAACACTTTCTTTGCGGGCACTTGCTTATGGGTTGGACTAATGATACCTCGATCAACCGGGTTTTGAACTTTGTAATAAAGATCATGGCATCGATCGGTTTCATGTCCAAATTGGCGATAATAAGCGCGAGTTTGCTCATGTACGTTCCCGGGGAAGGGGTAAACGGTGCACATATCTTTGAGGCTTGGATTATACCTTGGCTCAGAAGACGATCATACACCATACTTAATGGTTCATCTATCTTAGCATATACCCCTGGATTTGTGTTGGGAGTTTCAAGATCTTCCTGAGGTCGTTTTTCTTGCAATTTTGAGCATCGATGTCAAAGCCATGTTGTTCCATGTGGCTAAGGGAAGTGTATTTGATAGTAACCATGTGACGATAATAGAAATCGTTCGGGTTACGCATGATATGAGGATGAACTCTCGATCGGTAATATGGAAACGAAGCTGTGTGCGGATATGAGTGCATCTCGAACAAAAGTGCGAAAAAGTTTCTATGGCACTCTGACGCAAAGTGACTAGCTTCAGCTTCTTGACATCAGTCTGTTTATGTTCGAGAGCCCAATTAACAAAGGCTTGGCTAGCATTTTCCCAACTAGCTCTATCTACACAATCGAAGAATATAACCAATCAGTTTGGTCCTTCTAAACTCTTGTCAAAGAGCATGGGGTAATCTTCCTCTAGTATGCCCTAGGGGTGCAAGGCATTCTCAAATCCAACTAAGTGAACAAAAGGATCACCGTTCCCGTCAAATTTTCGGAACTGTGGTAACTCACGATAATTATCCTCGTGTTGATATCCTGGAAAGAGGATCAGTGATTCAGTGTGAACTTCTCGGATAGGACCTACTATATTAAAGTCCAGGTCAAAATCATCAGTCCTAGATCTCTTCTTTGAGTCATTATCATCATCTTGAGGATTGCCGACACAAGATTCCTCTGGTGCTTCAATCGACGTATTATGAGTGCCGATGCTCGGAACTCCTATTTCTTCCTCGTCATCCTCACTATATTACGGTTTGTTTCTTCATCACTTTCATCCGGTGTGGGCTGTCTTTGGAACCTCATTCGTCCTTGAATTTTCGGGTGCCGCTAGAATACGGTGGATAGTGTAACCATCCAACCTAGTGCCCTCTACTTCGTTCAAATCCAATACCGATTTTCCGGTGTTGGAGATGGTCATAATTTCGGATCACCGGGAAATAGTCACGGCATACGATTAGTGAGAAGCTTTACCTTTTGGTGTAAAGTAGAAGCCAGTGCTCGATTCTCATGCAGCCATGGTCTTCCTAATAAGAAGTTAAAACAGGCTTGAATGTCAATGACCATGAATTCCACCTTTCTTGCCACGGGGCCACATTCAATGAGGAGGCTGATTAAACCCAGTACTTCCCTCTTCGCATTATCATATGCTCTGACCACCTGGTTGGATGGTACCGGATCTTCCTTTGAATACCCAAGTCTCGTTAGCACACGTAGAGGGCAAACGTTGATTGCGGAGCCATTATCGATCAAAACTCTGGGTATCTCCCATCCATTGCAGCATATAATGATGTGCAACGAATTGTTGTGGTTGATATTGTCAATGAGATCATTGTCTGTGAACATGAGAGTTCGATCTACACCGTGAATGAGCCCCACTATTTGGTCAGGTGTTATGAAAGAGCTTACCGAGGCTTCATTGAGATGCTTTAGAACAGCTGCCCTATGAGGCTGGGAATGCATTAACAATTTCCAGATGGGAACGTTTGCATTTACTTCTTTCACGCGCTTGATAGCATCATCTTCCTTACTACTATCCTCTGTCAGTGGCTCTTTGCGCTTTTCTTTTTTTCTCAATACCTCCAAAGGATTTTCATCCTCCAAATGGGATGGTTTAAAATGGCGACCTGCTCTAGTCAAATGGGATATATCCACGTACTCCTCATCACTAAGATCATCGAGGCAGATGGGGCGCCGGTATGTATTTGGAGTGGTGGAATGTCCTCCAGTGTTTTTCTCCACAATTGTCAAGACCGAAGAGGCATCTTCATCAGCATCAGAGTCCAAAATGAAGAAGGCACCATCATAATCCAAAGTTCCACACATGTCAGAGAATGGATCTTTGTTGAGAGTGGCGGGGTCTTTACAAGGCATCATTTTGACTTTTTCTTGAGTGAAATAGTCGTAGACCGGACACTTGTAACTGCGGCTATTGGCATTTCATACATTTGAGAAGCTTGTCTTATGGATCGGTCGCCTTTGGATCGCATCCGTCCGAATTAGCGAGATGGCATTAATGGCAAATGAGAGCTTATGATTAGGAAGGGTTTTTTTGTGATGTTAGGCTGAGAGTCATTTGGTTTATTGGAGATGGATCCCAAAGAAAGTTTTCCATCATCCATAAGGTTTTGAATTTGATGCTTTAGAGCCGTGCAATTTTCAGTATTATGCCCCGGACTTTGGTGATACTCACAGTTTTGGTTTGGGTCATAACCAGGGTAAGGGTTTTTAGGAGGTGGACGTGGATTCAAGGGTTGAATGAGATTGGCCTTTTTTAGCTTGGAGAGAGCTTGGGAATAAGTCATGTTCAAAGGAGTAAAGTTCCTTTGTGGTCGTAACTGGAATGCAGAAGATTCGCCAATGGCATGGATCGCATTAGTTGTCTTAGGAGCTGCTGAATCATTGTTTGGAGTTCTTTTGTTATTTCCAAACTTTGCATTATAAGTAGTGCCGCCAGTAGGTTCATCTTTCTTGATGTCTCCTCTTTTCACAGCATCTTCAACTAGAGTTCCCGTAGCAATCAAAGCTTTGAAAGTCGGGAAATATTGGTAGGCCATATGCTTCTGATATACAGGAAGAAGGGTCTTCACAACCATTTGCAGTTGTTCCTCCTCATTAGGCCTACTTATCATTTTGGAGGCCTTGTTTCTCCACTAGAGTGATGAATGAAGAAAATGTCTCATTAAGGTTTTGAGAAGTGGTCTCCAGGATTCCTTCTAGTAACATCGATTTCTTCATTATATTTGTCTTGGTTTGAGAACTCTCGACTATGTCGGCCCAAGTGGATTTCTTTGTGTTTTCAAGATTGAGGAACCAATGTCTTTGCGGCACCATCTAAATCTTGTTGAAAGAGTTGAGCCATCAAAGATTCTTCCACTCCCCATGGACTCATTGCCCCTACATACATCTTCAGGAAATTGGTGGGGCTGCCGGTCCCATCACACTTTGTCAGATTAGGCATCTTGAAACCATGAGGTAACCGTGCCTTTGGGAAAAGTGTTAACCCAAGAATGTCCATCCATGGTTCAGCCTTCGTCATGCCTTTTAAGACTTCCTTAAGCTTAACTACTTCTTCCTCGAGCTTAGTGGGAATTTCTCTCTCATTGTTCATAGGCTCAAGGTGAAAAGGTGAAGCTATTTCCGACTCCGGGAGGAGGAGGAGGAGGCATCTAGGCGCTTTGGCGCATTATGCCCAACACGGTTTGTTGATATTATCTGTCGGTCAAGCATGGCTTGGACAAGTCCTCGGAGCTCGGTCATTGGATCAGGTGGAGGGGTAGAGTTCTGTTGGTGCTCGTTGTTCGGAATTTCAGACATGTTACTAAGACGTGTAGCAGAGAATACCGCTGGTGTAGACAAGGATGACAGTACTATTGATAGAGAACGCTCACTATGGTCAGAACTTCGGCGAATTAGCCTAGATCCTAAGCGGGCCCAGGAAGAGTTCCTGTGAAATGAGATGAAGAGTTAGCACAGAAGTTTGCCCATACTTTGTTTCTTCTTTTCTTTTTCTCTTTTTTTTTGGCAGGGAATGAAAGAAATTATATCTTTGAAAATTATTTTTTCTTTTAACCCCAATTTCAGTTATCATTTATTAAAAGGTGTGAAACCTTGACTTTATCATTTGTTTTGGATTTTTCATTACATTTTTTGATTTGTTATTTTCTTTTTAAACTTGGACCTTCTTATTTACATTTTTAACTTCCACTTTTTAGACTCATATTTTTTGGGATAATACACAAACATTTTTCAAAATCAATTTGATAATATCCTTCCATTTCCTGCTACTACGAAAATAAGAGAAAAGAGGTATAACGAGGCATGTGTCCTCATTTTGGCAAATGATAATGCCCCGTATATCGTTCTTCTTGGTGGTGATCCGCGTGTATTGATTGCTTTTAAGCGCTGAAACCATAAAAGAAAATGCCAAATGCAAAAGGGGCCGCACCGGAAGGTTGCCTACGTATCTCCATAAGTGGAGTTGGATTTAGAGAAGAAATTTTTCTTGTGTTTTTTTTTCTTTGAATGGAGAATCGAAGCCCAACGTAGTTCTGATATATTAAAAATGAAATTTTACATAATTTTTCTTTTTTTTGCAGCTGTACTCGGAAAATGAGTTGCCTACGTACCCCATTTAGTACATTACATGGTAAAGAAACTAAGATACATGCATCAAATTTTTTTGTTTTTTTTAGGGGATCAAGCCGCACGTAGCTCTACCTACAAAATATAACATAAAGGCAATTAAACAAATCAGGTACTTCTCAAACTTTTCAGACTTCAGTTTGCCGGGCGCCCAGCCATATGTTCTCCTGTCTGAAGACGTCTGTCCCACCTTTCTTTCTTCTTCTTGACATATAAAGGGTTGTCTTCTCGACTGAGGAGCCACGATGCCCATGCCTTGCACACCGGCATGCACGAGGCTCTTGTTTCATAATCAATTTCGTCAAGGAATATATAGGGTTCCATGAAAGATTGGATGGCGGCAACTTTGTGTCTTTGGACTTTCTTCTCCCTCACCTTGAACGACCCGGGCCTTTTTATATAGCCAATGGAACTTCTCTTCAACTCTCTTAACTTCTCTCATGTCCGGTACCCAATTCGGTTGAACAAGATCCTCCTCGGGAATAGGCCAATGGAAATAGGATTTTACCAGTTTGAGGGGCGGCATATCGATGCGGTTCCTACGGAATCCTTGCCGTGATTTAAGTGACACACATGAGATATGTGAGATTTTTGCATTCTTTGCTCCCATGGCTATATCTCCTTGAATGGTAATTACTCCGTGCGGAGTTACCATTTTTACCTTTTGGTGCAATGTTGAGATGATAGCATGGTTCTCGTGGAGCCACGGTCGTCCCAACAACATCGTGAAAGGAGCTTCGCAATCGATGATCATAAAGTCGACTTTTCGTATGATGCGCTCCGATACGCAAGATCATAGTTGTTGCCCCTATAATGTCCCGTTTGGAACCATCGTATGCAACCATAGTCCCTATTGAGGTTTCTCCTTGGGGAGCGGGACACCGGAGCCATTTAAGGGTGCGAGGAGGCGAGAGATTGGCGAAGCTCCGTTATCGACCATTACACCTTTGATGTGTCTGCACCGAGATCAACAACGATGTACAAAGCGCTGTTATGAGTTGGGTTATCGGGGAGATCTTTATCGAGAGAAGGTTATGGCGAGAGGTGGTTTCGGCTTGATCCGTATTGAGAGGTCCCGTTGGCATATTATGAGCACAACGAGATATCGGCATAAGCGATGAGGCGATCAATTTTCATTGGGATAGTGTAAATGGCTTCGAATTGGATCCTTGGGGGTGCGAAGAAACATTACTCCCTAGCATGCGGGGGTTGAAAGAACCATCCGAGAGGACCTATTTCATCCTCTACGGTTGACGGTGCGGGGGTCATACTTCTTGGTCGCGTCGGATTCCCATGGATGGTTATTGTTCCCGAAGTTGTTGGGCATTTGAGTTTTTGGTGTGCAGGAGAGGCAACAGCTTTGTTCGTATGGAGCCATGGTCGCCCCAACAACAAAAAGAATGAAGTTAATGCTTGGACAACCGTGAAATCTGCATCACAAATCCAGTCTTTATACCTCAGTTGAAGATTAATCATCCCTATAGCCCTCCCTGAAGAATTATCGTATGCTCCTAACAATGTATCAGTAGGGCTTAATAATGTGATGTTATATCCCAACTCATAAAGCGTTCCTTTGGGGCAAACATTAAGTGCTGATCCATCATCTATTAGTACATTGGTCAATTCCCGCCCATTGCATTTCAAAGTGATGTATAAAGCTTGATGAGGATCTAGTTCCTTGGGAAGATCAACCTTAGTGAATGACACAATTAAGGGCATCCATGATGGAGGAATAGGAATTTTTCCATCTTCTATTAGTTGGTGGATGGCATGCCGAAGGTCAACACACCGGTCTGTTTCGTGTCCATACTGATGGCAAAAGTTGCAGTATAATCCCATGTTAACCCCTGGCGGTGGCAAAGTGTAGCAGTGATGTTTCGCTTCTAGAAGACCCTGTCTTTTCAGACGACTGTACATAGTTCCTAGAGATTCTTCTGCATAAATTTGATTAATAGACCTCCAACGGGCTTTGCCTTTTGCTGAAGCTTTAGTCTGAATTTGCTTTCCGAAATCAGACATTGTGAAATGATGCAAGTTTTAGTTTCTTTTTTTTTGGATGTGAAGTACCTGAAATGTACACACTAACAATGTTAGTCAATGACTGATGAATTTTTCTTTATATGTTTTTTTTAGCAGGAAATGGAAGAATCCCCTCTTTTTTTTTTCCAAAACAATTATCCCTTTTGACACAATTTTTTTCTTTATCTTTTCTTTTTTAGAACAATTATCCCTTTTGACACAATTTTTTTCTTTTTTTTTTATAGACTAGACTTCTCGTGTTTTTGACTATATGTTCTAATTCCAAAACATGACATGTTTTGAACTCGTGATTACGACTCTTTTCATTTTTCATTTTTTCAAATATTTTTTTGTTTTATTTTGGGATTATATCTTTAAAACAGGATTTTTTTTCTTTTTTAAAAAAAAAATCAATTTGAATGAAAAGGAATTATGAAGTAAATGTGAGTTTTTTTTTTAAAATAAGTGAGCACACATTTTTTTTTACATGACACTTCTGATAAATAAACAAGAATACTCTTAATATTCCAATAATCATTTCGGCAGCAATTCAGCTACAGTTAATGATTATTGAAGTATTGACTGACTGAAAACGGACTGAGGAATTTTCAAAAAAAAATTTACATTATTCAATAACTGAAATAAATAAAGGACATTTGTGCATTGATCCTTGTGTCCTAAAAGTCAACTAAAAGGTAATTCATTTAGGGAGAGATTATGTTAAAGTGGCCTCGAGTCACTTCCATTGTGTCCATCGAGGGTGGACGCTTCTGACAGAGCCGGTCGCAATAGCTCGCGGATGCAGGTTTTACGCCCGTAATTCATTAATTTGTCATTCTAAAATTCCGACCCTTGCCAATAGACAGAGGTATCAGACCTAATAAGAAAATGGTTGAAAAGAGTGCACGTATATGAATCGATAAACTACCAAGCACACGTAAGTTTCACATAAGCATGCTATATACAAAAATTAAATTGCGAATAGCCATGATTAACTTTTTTATTATATATACATATGGAAAATAACGCATTGCTCAGATTTAGGTTTAAACCTCTTATACCTCAAGTGGAGGTATAGTCCCCAGTGGAGTTGCCAGCCTGTGGTATCCAATTTTTGACTGTCTTAATTAACGGTCTAAATTCCACGAAAGTCTCTCATTGGACTATGAGTTTTAGAAAACTTTGAAGTCGCCACCCTTTTAATTTCTGAATAGGGACAGATTTATTTAATATATCGTTTTAAAATCAATTTCAAGAAATATCATTTAAAACGATTATGACTTCATATGGATAAGGCTTTTTTGAAATTTGGTCTTTCATACCATGAGATAGGGTTCGTGGTGTAGGTTAAGAAGTGCGAACGTCTGGAACTCGTCTCCTCTTCCTTCTACAGAACGGGCTCTTACTAAATGCGTTATTTTCCATTTTTAAAGTAATCATGGGTATTCAAAAGAAAGAAAATCACATAGTTTGCACATATACACATCAACCATTTTTATTTAGGACCAATATATCATTTGTACATGGTAGGTTTGAGCACTAAAGTTGCACTACGTACCAATCATTGCGGGAATGGAATCCGCTCATGGATCAAAACCATCGTAGTTCGAGTTGGTGTCTCACCCTAAATGGCCAATTCCATTTGGGAAGAAAAGGAAATAGATTATGAATAACTCACCTTTAGAATTAAACAAATCTATTGGAAAATGAGGTAATAACTCCAATTAGTGATTGAAATGAGATTAAGATAACCACCTTAAATAGTGATTAAATATGAAGGATAAGATAACCACCTTAATTAGTGACTAAACTTAAGAGGAAAGATAATTACCTTAATTAGTGATTAACAATGAAGGTTAGGTTGTAACCACCCTAATTGATGATTATTCAAGGTTTAAGATAATCACTCTAATTAGTGATTAAATGAGAAAAATAATCACTGGAATTAGCGATTATTAAGGTTTAAGATAATCACTCTAATTAGTGATTAAATAGAGAGTGTTAAGTTAATTACCTTAATTAGTGATTAACCAAGGTTTAAGATAATCACTCTAATTAGTGATTAAATATGATGAAAGGTTAAGCTAATCACCCTAATTAGTGATTAACCAAGATTTAAGATAATCACCCTAATTAGTGATTACATGAAGAGTTTGATGTTAATTGCCCTAATTAGTGATTAATCAAGGATTGAAATAACCACCTTAATTAGTGATCACATTTATAATTTTCAAGAGGTCTTAGAAGAAGAGGTTTGCTTCCTAATTGAAGGCTTTTGAGAAATAATCTTCATTGAAGATTATTAAGTCATTTAGAGAGAAATGATCAATTTGAGATCAAATTTGGAGATTGTGTTTGGCTAATTTGAATTTGGCCATTTAAAGCGAGACACGTGAAACGGCCTAAAATCAATTCGGAGATCATAATTACCAATCTAATTATGTCAAATTATATGATTAATCCATTTGAATATGGAGAATACTTTTTTAGAATGTAAGATAGATTATCATATAATTTAACTTAGTTAGATTTGTAAATTTTCCTCTTAATTGAGATTGGGTCATTTAATTCATATACTATGATATATTGGGCCCAACATGCAACATTTATAACATTGGTTGCTCATTTTATTAAAAATAATTGTGGAATTATTTATGAAAATTATACATAAACATCTCCATGTTTTTTTTATTAATTGAGTGATGCAATAATTATTTACAAAGAAACTAATATTACAACAAAAATAGGAAAAATTGACATGAATAATCCCAACTTTCACTAGTCTGCTAAAAATAATCCCAACTTTAAATTATTTTAGAATAATCTCAACTTTAAGGGATACCTTCAAAAAATAATCCGAACTATTAATTTTCTAAATATTATAGACCTAAAATGGATTAGTGTAGGCAAGATAAAGGATAGTTTGGCTTATTTTGAGAAGGTTCCCTCAAAAGTTGGGATTATTCTAGAATAATCCAAAGTTGAGATTATTTTGAGAAGACGGGTGAAAGTTGGGATTATTCATGTTAATTTTTCCACAAAAATATACAAATCTATGATCTATACAAATCCTCAATCTTGATCTTCACCATGATGCTCCTTGATCTTCATCTTCTTGAATGGGCTTTTGAATTCATGTTTATTTGTAAACTTGTGAAAAATTAGAGATTAATTAACCTCTTTAATTTTGATTTTTTATGACAATTTTTATTGATTTTTATTTACATGATAAAATGAGTCATTTTAAGAGAAACTTTTGTTCTTGTACTGACTTGTAAAATTCATAACTTTCTGTAGAAAGTGTTAAATTGAGCATGTGATATATATATAGGGATAGGTCAGTGAGTTCTTTATGTTGTGTCAAAATTTCACAAGTTTTTAGTGATAGCTTGAATTATGATGAATTTTATACTCAAACTGGTCAAAACATGAGCTTTATTGAAGTTGTTCTTTGAAATCCAACTTATTGAACTTATTTTCAAATGAATTTTGGTACGAACATTAGAGACACTTTGAAAAACTAGACTGGAAATTTTCACTTGAATTGAAAACTCTTAAGACCCTTTTTTATCTATTTTCTTAACTGAAAGGAAATTCAGTTTTCTGAAATTTAGTGATTTACATGAACGGTTTTGTAAAAATGATGTAAAAATTTCTAAAGTTCATATGAACATGATTTTTATATTTTTGAAAATGTATGGATGTTTTCTTTAAACTTAATGTTTTTAGTTTTATCTAAATGATTTTATTTTAAACTTTATTAACAAGACAAGCTTATGTGGTACTGGATAAAATCAAATTTTGCACAACAACGTTGTATGATTTTTAATTATTTGTACAAAATTCATTTTTTAGAAATTCCAAAGCCCAGTTTCTGGAAACATATTGAGCTTCATAGGAAAAATATTAAATCCTACAAAATATTCTGATAATATCGACGAAAAATGGAATGAATTACGAAATTAAAACTGATTATAATGACAGCATCACATTTTCTTTTTATGGAGATTTTTATGCACAATTTGTCTTGAATTTTTTATGAAATTTTATTTTGGTGATGAACAACAACTTGATTAAGGAAAATCACATAATCACATTGTTTCCTAAGAGTATCCCCATTAGAGTTGAGTATTCTAGGTGGGGTGATTTAAGGTTGGGAACCTATTAGGACTTCCTCATACCCAAATCACTCCAAAAATAGAAAAATGATAAGAGTTTCAAAGATGTTCAAGAAGATAATCAAAATTAACAAGAGTTTCAACTTTACCTTGTTAGCTCAATGATGCACTTCCTTTTTGCAAATGTTTCTACCTTTTTTGTGATTTTCTTAATTTCTAAGTGAGTTTCTAAATCCACTTAATTACTAACTTAAACTCTTTTTGTGTTTTTTTTTTCTTTTGATGAACCTCTTTACTTACTAATTATTTTCCTAACTTTTACTTTCTTTTTCTTGAATGAGATTTTTTTAGAGGAAGGAAGTAGTAGAGAAGATGAGAGGAGTATTGAGAGAATTAGTAAAATTAAGTTGAGTTTTTTTCAACTTGTTTACTTACTAATCAAGACTTTTGCTTAGATGGAAAGATTAAGGAGGAGAAGAGTAGTAGAGAAGATGAGAGTGAAGTTGAGTTGTGTTTTTTTTCAACTTGGTTTTGAAGTAAAAAAAGGAGGGTATTTATAGAGAAATGAGGGAGGTGAACTAGGGTTTCAAAGAGGTAGAAAATCAGATTTTTCACCCAAAAAATCTGATTTTCTTCATCCTTAATCACCCTAATGACATCACTCTAATGACCTCACCCTAATGACATCATCAAATCTATTTGGAAACACAAATATTCTTATTCTTTTTGGATTTTCTCATAAATGAAGCAAAATCAGATTTTCATAAAATATTCTTCCCTAAACAACCTAATACGTAAAAAAAAATACATCGAAAAACGTGCAAAACAAAGCTGATTAGAACGTTGCACCAAACGCAGGAGCCTGCGCTAGGCACAGTGTCGTGCGCTAGGCGCAAGGCACTGCGTCTGGCGCAGGGCATGGTTGTGCGCTAGGCGCAAGGCACTGCGTCTGGCGCAGGGCATGGTTGTGCGCTAGGCGCACAATCATGCGTCTAGCGCATGATTGTGTGCTTGGCGCACACTTGATTCTTCCGGATGAAATCCGAATCCCCCCCCTCTTACACATGGGATTTGATTCTTATTCTCACATCTTTTCATGATTCTTATTCTCTAACTAATGGATAAAGGATGTGATTAGTGGATAAAGAATATATTCTTATTCTTTATCCAATGAACAATGACTTGACCATCAAGAAAACTGATTAAAACCGGTTTTGGGATACGACTAAAATCCCGAAGCCTAATTGCGACTCGTTTTTTTCGTTTTTTCGAAAGACTAACTTGAGACAATAAACGAAAACTCGTCAAATTAATAAAGACGAGCATGATTACACTACGAATCATTTAATTAAAACCGTGGTTATAGTTATTGACTACGACTCGCCGAAAACCGCATGACTAATACGCAAAAATGGAAAACCGTGCGATGGAATGAAACTCGCGCTCCGGGGCGAAACATGCATTTGACGGGGGCGCGCGTTCCACGATGCATGATGATTTTCGTTATTTTTATTTCTTCAAAATCTTTATTTATCCGAAAAAAGGGGTTCAAAATTTGGTGTCTACAAGGCCATGAAATCCGAGTTAGACTCCATGTCTGAGAATAAAGTTTGGACCCTAGTCGACTTGCCTGATGGGGTTAACCCTATTGGATGCAAGTGGGTGTCCAAATTGAAAACAGACAAAGATGGAAATGTCTATGTCTAGAAAGCAAGACTGGTTGCAAAAGGATTCAGGCAAATTCATGATATAGACTATGATGAGACCTTTTCTCCAGTAGCAATGCTTAAGTCGATTCAGATACTTTTAGCGATTGCTTCATTTTACGATTACGAAATTTGGCAGATGGATGTCAAAACCGCATTCTTGAATGGGTTCTTGAATGAGGATGTGTATATGACACAACCTGAGGGTTTTGAGGATCTAGAAAATCCTAAAAGGGTTTGCAAGCTTCAGAGATCCATTTATGGATTGAAGCAGGCATCTCGGAGCTAGAATCTTCGGTTTGATGAGGCAATCAAACAATTTGGTTTCCTCAAAAGCGAAGAAGAATCTTGTGTCTACAAGAAGTTTAGTGGGAGCAGCTTAGTCTTCTTGGTTTTGTATGTAGATGACATACTACTCATGGGAAATGACATACCAATGCTTGAGTCAGTCAAGGAATAGTTGAAAAGTTGTTTCTCCATGAAGGATCATGGAGAGGCTGAGTACATATTGGGAATCAAAATCCATAGATATAGGTTTCGAAGGATGATTGGACTAAGTCAAGAAACTTATATTGACAAAGTTCTTGCAAGGTTGAACATGGAAAACTCGAAGAGAGGATTCATTCCTATGTCACATGGCATATCGCTTAGCAAGAGTCAGTGCCCGAATGAGCCTGATGAGTTGAAGCGAATGAGTAGCATACCTTATGCTTCGGCTATAGGATCTATAATGTATGCCATGATAAGTACTCGACTAGATGTTGCATATGCCTTGAGCATGTATAGCAGGTTCTAAGCAAATCCAGGAGAAGCACACTGGACTGCAGCTAAGAGCATCCTTAAGTACTTGAGGAGAACTAAAGGCATGTTCTTAGTCTATGGAGGAGAAAGTGAGTTGGTTGTTAAAGGTTATACTAATGCGAGCTTCTAAACTGACAGAGATGATTACCGCTCTTAGTCAGGGTATGTCTTTTGTCTAAATGGAGGAGCAGTGAGCTGGAAGAGCTCGAAGTAAAGCACTGTAGCAGACTCTACGATAGAATCAGAATATTTAGCAGTAGTTGAAGCAGGTAAGGAAGAAGTTTGGATAAAGAAGTTCTTGACAGAGCTGGATATCATACCTAGTGCTCTAGAGGGGATTGAGTTGTTCTGTGATAACAATGGTGCTATTGCACAAGCAAAAGAACCGAGATCACATAACAAATCCAAACATGTAAAGAGGAAATATCACCTCATTCGGGAGATTGTTGACAGGAAGGATGAGAATGTGGCTGATACACTTACTAAACCACTACCTCAACCCAAGTATGAGTGTCACGCTAGGGCTATAGGCTTGAAGCAAATGTTAGAATGGCTTTAGATCGTATTATGTTTAGAGAAACTTGTTACAATGTAGAGACATGATTTTGCTATTTTATGTTTATGAGAAATAAAGTTTTGTCTTATTTAATTTTGGTTTGGTATTAAATAAAATGTCCAAAATATATCTTGAATTCAATGGTTTTGTCAAATATGTGATTTGATGAATGGAACACCATGAGTGAACTGAATTCATAGAATATTAGAGTTCCTAATCTAAGTCATTAAATTGGACATAAATGACTTATTAAAGAATTAGCATATAAGATTGATTGATAGCGCCGTTTCATGGGCTATGGGAACATGGAGATGTTTAGTCAATCATATGGATATGTATAGTTGATATATGATCGAACGGGCCTACTTAGAAGTTTCTACAACTTCGTAATTATATTAGTGGATTCCTAAGACATGAGTGGAACACTGCTTGGCTTAATGTTTGGTATAACTTTGATGTTGTCAAACGTCATGCCGTGAAAGGGGACTATAAAGGCAGCATTCGGGTTGTGCTAAAAGTTGAGTGGGAGTTTTGGTTGCCACAAGATTGAAAAGTCCTCCTATATGAGATAGGATGAGTGTCTTGTCCCCTTGGAGAGTGAAAATTGAAAAATGCATGGTCGTGCTCAAATGGATTACATGATGATCATTTGATTGTCAATTCAAACTCGGATTTCAAGGATTAATTTGAAGACTAGTATGAATGACATAGAGATATGGTCATACTATCAAATTAGACACTGAGAGATTTAATGAATTTGAATATTGCACACTCGTCTCGGACAAGTGGGAGATTGAAGGAATTATGTCCTCGACTCTAATGCCATTATTAAATATAACAAGGATCATATTATATGGAGATAATAAGTTCATTAAATTGGGTCGTCTTTACGTCTTGCTAGAGAATGCTATTTCGGGTTAGTAAATAATAAACCCGAAGCCAAATTAAATGGATCCTACAAGGTCACACTTAAATCAATTTGGATCAACAAAAGAAAGACCTAGAGCCCATGAAGGACTCTAGGGTGGCCGACCAAAGAGAAGTAAAGGGGAGGGTTTCCTAACCTAGTTTATTCTTATAATAAGGTGTGAAAACCAGAAAATATAGTTAGATCAATTTTTCTCTCAATATTTTCTCTCTCCTCTTTTCTCTCTCTTTCAAAGTCACGTAATATTAACTCCAAGAAAAGAAGAGTCCTTCTTCCTTCCAACTAGCATTGGTGGAGTGTTGATCTGGATTGGTGGACCAAGTAGAGGAATCTCAGTTGATGTTCTATCTTCGGATCTTAACGAGCTTTGTGGAAATCACGCATCAAAGGTTAATTCTAAAACTATTATGTGATCCTTGATTGTATATGCATGAGATCTTGTTTTAAGTGCTTATGAATATGATTCATGAAATTCCGCTTATAGTACTTATAATCCTATAATTTGGTCTATCATTCAAAAGAATGGCGATATTTATCAGGATGTGGCTCATAGGTTTAAATCAAGGTGGCTTAAATGGAGAGCGGCATTTGTAGTGTTGGGAGCATCCCTTTAAAGTTGAAGGGAAAATTATATGAGACACCTATAAGACCAGTGTTGTTATATGGTACAGAATGTTGGGCTTCTAAGAAGGACCACATTAAGAAGGTGGGAGTTACCGAGATGCGGATGTTGAGATGGATGTGCGGCAACACTCTAAGAGATAGAATTAGGAATGAAAATATCCAGAGGAAAGTTGGGGTCACAGACATTAAGGACAAATTAAGGGAAAATCGCTTGCGTTGGTTTGGACATGAAAGACGAAGACCACAAGATACACTGGTTCGAAGAGCGGAGGGTTGGGATCATATGGGCAGTTTAAAAGAGGGCGAGGAAGGCCGAGATGACTTGGTCGGAAGGAGTTAGGAAGGATATGAAGTAAATTGATTTGAATGAGAATGAGGTTTTTGATCACAGGGGATGAAGGAGGAGGATCTTTATCGATGATCTCATGGAATAATCATGTTTGGTTCATGTAGCTGACCCCACTTATTGGGATTAATGCTTTGATTGATTGATTGATTAATTGATTGATTGAATAGGGAGGCTAATATTAAGCGGTATACGTCTCTGAGTAATAAGACTATTAGTTATTGACCAGTATACATATTACCCAGTTTAACCTACGACTTTTGGGATATAAATTTACCTGTAGGGATGTAGTCGAACTCAAACAAGCTAATTTATCAGAAAGAATAGGTGGACAGTAAGAAAAAAGATTACAGTTTTCCCCCTTTTCTCATAGGTTGCATGATAGGAACAGTTTGTCATCACAAACTTTTTATCGAGACATTTCCATATAAGCCTGTAGAATAAATTTTTGTCAGTTGTGAGAAGTATCTAGATACTTGTAACTTGTAAGAGTATCGTAGGTTATTTTTTCATAATTTTATTTTTTATAGATGTTTTGATGATATTAAAGCATAATTGCTAAAGGTTTTCAGGGTTCTTAGATTATCCCTTAGATAGGACAAGTGGTTTAATATTTTGTGAGTGCTTTTACCTTTTTCTAAATTCAGTGTGGTTATCAGGTGACTAATGTTTCTGAAAATATCAATGGTTTGAAATGTAACCGAATGGGCTAGACAAGGCTTTGAAAATGCTAAGGATGGTCTGTACATAAACTAAAAGCCAAATTACTTTATTTCATTTTCCTACCCGTTCTCACTTTAATTCTATTATGATTATCAGTTTTAGATTTTGAACAGAAAAACAATTTACAAGGTACTAATAGGGAGGCTAATATCATGCTTCAGATGCAAATTGCTTAACATTATTAGTTATGGTTCTATTAGAGCTCTTAGAATTTTCTCCTATGTTGTCTCTCCTTACTTTTGAACAAGATAAATGCGGGATTATGCACTATATCAGTAGTTTGTGAGGAACTTATGATTGCCTTAGGACAAGTGGTTGTCTTGAAAAAAGTGTGTTTATATCTGGAAGTTTGTAGCCATTTTTCCTCCGTTGCCACAAACTGTCTGCCCCTGATATGCAATTTTGGCTTTTTATCGAGGTTGAAGCTAATGATACAAGTTATAGGCTTACAGTGGCTCATATGAATAGGCCAAAACCACCACCTAATGAAGCCTTGTCAGACCTTGTAGTGTCTGCTGCAACTAGGTTACAAAGTTATTGGGTATTGCCAATAGTCTTTTTGAATCTTTAACCTCACTTATATTGCCAATAAACCCTTGAGCCTTTTTGTTGTATATCTTACTACAAGTCTGCAACTATATGCTTTTCGCTGCCTAACATGATATGCTTACAATACAATTCATAGTCTTGCACAAGTTTTAAACATACAAGGAAGGTTTGTTTGCATCATTTCATATATAATGTTGTTTTTTTACTATGGGAACATTGAAGGGTTTGTGGGCATAATCTCATTTGGAAAAATACTATCATTGAGGTTTGCTAGATTATAGACTAGAAATGAGTTCTACTTTACTTTAGATGCGTTGTTTTTACAATTACATTAATTGATTTTTCTCGGGTTTAATCGAGTTTTGGAATTGGGGGTTTGTATACACAACCTTAGGATGCCATGTGGACAAAATCTTGTTTTGCTAAACCATCCGCCTTTTACATCATTTCTCTCTCATACGTCTCACGTTACCTCAAGCAAATTCATGATTCTCTCTCTTTCTTCTTTTTCTTTAATTTCTTGCAATCTGCAATGATGCTTTCTTGTGCAGGGTATACCGGCGACCCACGTTCTTCTTCCTTGTACCTTGTCCTTTTTCCTCTCTTTTGTGATCTTCACTTTGCGGTTGAACCTGCAACATATGAATTTTTTTCGATTTCACCAGCTGTTATTAGCGAATTGAAGAGCTTATGAACGCTAATGGATTTCCTAATATGGTATTGATTAATATATAGTTGTACCCTATTTGTTCTAGCAGTGTCAATCTACATTTCCTGTCATATTTTAGGGTTTTATTTCCAAATTATGAGATCAATTTGTTTGATTAATGAAGGAATAGAGGACAAATGTGTAGTGAGAGAATGCTTTGATAATTTCTTGGATAATAGTAATAATGGGTTTTGGCTTTAGTCTATTGTGGCTCAACAGGTTAGATCTGAAAAGTTTGCAACTATGGCTCCGTTTGGTAGGGCGTAAAAGGTTTTCACTTGAAAATGGTTTTCCCTTATTTTCCATTGTTTGGTTTGGAATTTGGAAAATTGGGTCACGTAAAATAAGAGTGTAAAATAGTTTTCCATCAGTAATGAAAACATTTTCCCCCAAAATTGGGAGGAAAACGTTTTCCTTCTCTCGACAAGCATCTGACTTTCTCTATCATCTATACTCAGCTCTCCCTCTCATCTACACTTTCTCTCTCATCTACACTTTCTATCTCATCAAACTGGAAAATCTCAAGCCATTTTGAAGCAGATTCTCTCAATACATCTTCTCAATTCGTCGAATTTGGTACATATTTGTTCTAATCTCTATTTTCCTCTTGTAAATTTTGGTATTTAGGATTTTTTTAGGGTTCGAATTTGTTACATATTTGTTTTTTCGCAACATTCGATTATTTTTAGGGTTTATTGTTGAAATATTTGATTGTTTTTATGGTTCTTTTTGCACGAAATCCGTTTATTTTTAGGGTATTTTTGCTGCAAATTTGTTTGATTTAGTTTAGGTTAATAAGTCCAATTATTTCTAGGGTTTTGATTATTTGATATAGTTTTGAGGTGAGATTTTAGTGAAATTCGATCGTGTTTTAGGGAGATCAGTTGTGTCTGGAGTTTTACGAGGTTTTTATGACATTGTATAAGCTCTAATTGATCAGTTTGAATTTGATTATGAATAGCATGTTAGTTGATTTTTGTTGTTTTTGTTGTGTAAGTTTCTGACCTGCAAATTACTTATTTTCGTGTTTTGTTTTTGTGTTTATTTTCGTTGTCTGATTTGTCTTTTCATTGATGATCTTTTGATATTGTTGTTAAATTTGAAAGGTTGTGTTAATGTTCTGTTCATTTATTAGCTGACATTTTTAACCATTATGAGTGTTGTTGCTGGGCTACTTTCCTACTTTGGTTTGTGACTACGATTGGTGCTGTTTGATATGGTATCTGAAATTGTTGTGCTAGTTGTTGTTTTTTCCGGATGGTAATCGTTTGTAAGTTTAGATTTTTATTTTTATGTAGGGTAAGTTTCCAATGCAAGCTCTATTGTTTGTCTTCATGTTACCTTAGTTGCTGACTTTTCTTTCTGGTTTGTTTAAAGTTAGGAAACTACAATGGAGTCGAACGATGTTCAAAAGTCTCAGGTAATAATCTGTTTTGCCCATTAATAATTTGTTATATGTTCTCTGTATCCAGGAACTAATTTCCTTGATTTTCTTTTTGATTTTTCAACTATCTGTAGATAATCCGTAAAGGCATGATCATAGGTGTTGTTGCTGCCATTATTGCATCTGTCCTTGCTTTTCTTAAAGTAAATAAATCTAGGACTAGAAGACCTAAAATAATTAGGCAACCTTATGTTAATAGGGATAGCTTGAGGGAGGCTAATATCGATAGTGTTTTATATTGTGGTGATAGTCATTGTCTTGGGCAGATTCGTATGAGATCTAGTGCTTTTTTTAGCTTGTGTAATATTTTAGATGAAAAGGGGCTTTTGTCGGAAAGCAAGCAAATGAGCGTCAAGGAACAAGTACTACTTTTTCTATACGTGTTGGGTCATAATGTAAGATTTCGGGATGTTGGGGGAAGATTTTTTCGATCTACATGGACTATACATTGCTACATCCATATTGTGCTCCAAGGAATCCTTCGATTGTACCCAGATGTCGTGAAACCACCAGGAACTGACTTGCAACCAGAAATTCAGAAAAATTCTAGATTTTTTCCTTGGTTTGAAGACTTCATAGGAGCTATAGATGGGACCCATGTACGTGCATCTGTTCCTCTTGAGATGCAAGAGAGATTTCGGGGAAGAAAGGATAAGACAACACAAAATGTTCTAGCAGCTGTTGATTTTGATCTAAAGTTCACGTATGTCCTTGCTGGTTGGGAGATTTCCGCTGACGATTCAAGGGTTTTGGGTGATGCACTTAAAAAGGGGTTTAACGTTCCTGAAGGTAAAATATTCTCTTATTGATAGTAATGGTCTAAAGTTCACTTGAATTGAATAAAATATTGATGATAATTTACGGATGTAGGGAAATACTATCTTGCCGACGCTGGGTATGGGGACCGTAAAGGTTTTATGCCTCCATTTAGACGTGTTCGTTACCACTTGAAAGAATATGCCAATAACCCTCCCGAGAATGAACGAGAATTATTCAATCTTCGCCATTCTTCGCTGAGAATGTGTATAGAGAGGGCGTTTGGAGTTTTAAAAAAGAGATTTCGTGTTTTGGATGCGAGCCTTTTTTGGTCATATGAAACCCAAGTGGATGTGGTTCTTGCTTGTTGTGTAATACATAACTACCTTAGGGGGGTTGATCCAAATGATGAAATTACAAGAGAGGCGGACTTAGAGATTGCATCACAAGACACAAGAACATCGCTTACTCGGAAGTAAGTGCGTGAAGAAACCAAAGAGTGTGTGAAAAAGCGAGATGCCATAGCATTGGCTATGTGGAATGCATACAAAAAGCATCGAACTAATTAAAATTGTAAAATTTTATTTCTTAATTTAGTGAAGTTGTATTAGTACTAAATTTGCTCGTTCTTACTATTACAAAAGGCAACATGAGTATTGCTTCATGAATGGCTTGTAATTTAGCTTCAGTTGCATCCGTGCAACACTTTTGTTGTGATATGCCTTGAAGCCAGTCACCATTACAGTTTCTGCAAACTGTTGTTGTACCTGCTATGTTAATGGTATCCTTAAAGGAGGCATCAGTATTATTACTCTTTTTAAGTAGGTAACAATATCATGGCCTTTGTATTTCTTTCACAGGAACATACAGTTCTTACTTCTGTCAATGCTCATATTATAGACTGACTGCTTTCTAGATTGGCTATAGGTTTTATCTATGTTACTCACACTCGGATAAACTGTCTACTTCAATATGGGTGTCGGGTTGTCGGAATCGTCCATTTCATAGAAAATTGTCTGAGTCTCTTATGCTTATGATACAGTACTATTCAAGGATTTTACACAGTGTAGACATTGTAACCTCTTTGTGCTCGTATATCAACTCGATTTCTGGTTGAGTGTTGCTGTTTTTTGATGACCTGTTGTATACTACAATAAACATGTTGTATTGTACAAGTTCAATATGTACAGAATATTGTTGTGTAATTAGTTGGATTTGATCTTTCATGAAGATGCAAAGTGCCAAAGAAAGAGCAAGTGATGCTATTAGTAGTATGTAAAACCACCAGTTAGGAACGTCCCTATATTTCCTCATTAACCTGGTGTGTATGTCCCTGTATTAGTTTTTACAGGCAGTAGTAATGCTGAGAAATTTTCTCGAAATGTTTATTCGGGTGAAGGAAGAGAAGAAAGCTAATTTTCGTTGGACAAAACCAATGTCTAAGGAGTTATTGGAATTTCTTGCGGAAGAAGTGAGGAAAGGAAAGCGGCCAAATAACACTTTCAGGACCAGCTCCTTTATAGCTGCTGCAAAGATGATTTCTGAAAAGTTTCACACCACATGTACTGCTGACTATGTTGAGAATCATATGAGGACAGTGAGAAGTAGTTTGGGAATTATTTCTCAAGTGCGGGGAAGATCCGGATTTGGTTGGAATGACAATGTAAAGATGGTAATTGCATCTCCAACTACATATGATGCTTATGTTCAGGTATGTAAAGATCGATGTATCTAACTTGCATTATCAAGCTCTATTATTTGATTCTTCATGAGAGCCGGAATGCCGGTTCATCCAGGTAATTTATAGATCATCTTGTATACTTGATTAAGTTGCTGCTGATATTATTGTGATTAATTTATTGTTGTGAGTCATGAACTTAGTGGACTGATATTGTTGTTGAGTGATAAATGTGTTGGCTGCTGCTCAGATGTTCGGTTTGATGCAGTTGGTTTTATCGGGGGATGCTGGTTTTCTTTGTTTATACTCTGTTAATGTTACCATTTTGATAAGAGGTTTTTAGTGTGTCGTTAAGGCACCAAAAACTGCTTTTCAAACAATATTTATAAATCCTAACAAGCAATTACTAAGAATGTAGCAAAGGCAAGTCAAGGGTCGATCCGCAGGGAAAAAGGGACTAATTAAAGTCTATCAAGACTAGACTACTGATACGCTCAAGTTATACGATGTTCTTGTGGCATTTTAGGTGCACATTGCTAAGGGATTTGTTCGTAATTGTTAAGGTTTGCATATAAATCATCTTTAGCGGAAGTTCGGAGTTTTGCGATATAAGTTGTGTTAATGTCATGCATTCCGAGCTTCCAAGGTGAAATGCATTTGAGCCGAGCATCGCAAGCCACAAGCTCGCCAAGCCAAGCTCCACCGCAAGCCCAAGCCTCGCCCATCTAGCAAAGACACGCAAGCATGCCCAGCACCACGTCCGCCCGCCCGGCGTCATCACCCACCCAGCGGCGGCCGGCCATCGCATGCAAGCTTCGCACTGCCTGGGCTCATCTGCCAAAGACTAAGTACCCGACTCGCTGGCCTGGACTGCGCGACTCGCGCACATCGATTGAAGGCTCAAGCCGGGCAGCGAAGAGGATGCCCGAGCCGCGCGAAAGACATGCGCGACCCGCGCTATGCGAAGGTCGCATGACTTGGGCGGCGCCCAAAGCCCGACTCGCGCACCATCATCGCCCGACTCGCGCACTTCGACGCGGCTGCGATTCTTCGGCAATTCTCAGCCTTCCTTAGGTTTTATAAAAGGGGAGATCTGGAATTTCTGAACTAAATTAGAGAGGAGAGGAAGAGAAGTGGGGAGAGGAGAGCTGAAATGTAGATCTTGGAGTGGCAAGCTTGAGGGGAGAGCTCCTCTCCTCATCCTTCCTTCTTCATGATTCTCTTTTCATCTTTCCTTCTTCGTTCCTCTTTGTTCTTCATTTCTTAGTTCTTTGTTTTTCATTTCTTAGTTTAGTTTTTAGGGATTTCAAATATGGGTTTGGTTTTTGCTATCGGATTGTAGCTTGAATCTGTTCTTGGATCAATTAACATGAAGCTTCAACCGTTATTGTGAGATCTTTCCTCTCTTTCTCTTTTCCTTGATTATGGTTTAATTTCTATGCTTGTGATTTATGATTGTTGCATAATTATGCTAGGAACGTTACTAGTTTGATTGTGTAGTTAATCTAATGCTAGATTTAAGAATAGAATCGGATTGTTTTATTCTTTTATCAATTGGTAGCAAACTAGGGAGTAATTTAGATGCTGATCATCTTGGTTATTTCTTAGGGAAATTGAATCAACCGTTGAATGTTTATCGCGTGTATGACATTAGCAGTGTCTATTGGTTCTCTGTGTTTATTCTTTGCTATTGGATTGAACTTAGACGCAGATCGGACTAGGTTATCCTTTAGTTAGGGTTTTATAGTCACGCTGATCGTGCTATTCAACTAAGATTAAGGAGAACACGAGATTAATTCTCGACAATAGATAATTATGGAAATAATTAGAGTGGAGGTTCAAGGATCGATAATGAGTTGAAGTGAATGTTAATCGGATTCAAGATCTTCCTATAATTGATTTCTCATTTTGTTTATATGCTAGTTAGTTGTAGTTTAGTTATAAATCAACTTGAAACCCCCCTTTGTAATTATTATTAGGTTTCTCGGCCCTTAGCTTAATCTAGGTTTCGAATCACGCTGAATATAAACTCGTCCCTGTTTCCCTGCGGATACGACCCCTACTTCCACTATACTACCTTAGTGTAGAAGAGAGTAGGAGAAATTTTATCTTTGGACCGGGCGCGGTGCACAACGACACACCCGCGTCCCGCCAAATTTTGGCGCCGTTGCCGGGGAAACGGTGTTACTTGTTTGTGTTTTGCGTGATTTTTGGATGGTATTGCTTGTGCTCTTTGTTTTTGGTTGGCCACTTATATGAAGAATTCCCTTTTTGTTTGAGTTTCTAGTTTTCATCTTCCATTGAGCTCTATGTATTTCACTTTCGTATTTTGGACAAGAAGCATGGAACTTGTTGCTTTAACTCTCTTGGGAATGGTTGATTGACTCATACTCTATATCTTGGTTATTGTCTAGCTTTAAATATTGATATTAATGGTCATGACTTGGATTAGCTAGGAGTACTACTAGTTGATGTTTGTTGTTGACTTAATGCTAGGTTTTGGGATATAATCTGATATTATATGCTCAGCCATGATGTAGTAAGCTAGGCACTAACAATGCATTGGAAAAATCCCTTCTCAATCAATTTTCGAGGTGTTTGAAGTGGAGATTGACATGGAACCACCATTGTCACACATGGAGCACAATCCCACCGATTAAGCTTAAGGTATTAAGTCGAGCTCACGACTTTAAACAACGGCGCTTCTCGGGAGGCAACCCGAGACCCCTTTTATTTTCTTTCTTTTCCTTTATTTTCTCATCAAATTTCCCCCACCACAACAAATTTTATTTCACCCACCGCCCACCCACTAAAACGAACCACAACACATCTTAATCCGCTTTGAGCCCAAGTCCACAAAAAGAAAATCCGTTGGGAGGACTTCAATAGCTAGGAGTTGGTACACTAGAGGATTGAGATTGTTAATGTATCTTTTCGATCTCTTAAGCTAGGTGCAAATCTCACAAATTCAAAAAATTTTGAGCTTGGCATTTGTTTGAGTGATTCGAGGGAGAGGGTTGTGAGTTGATTTATGAGATTTGAGTTGGTGTTGTTAAGAAATTTGAGTTTGACGGATTGTTTGTCATGAGTTTTGAGCATTCGATCTTCGATCTACCCGATTTTCAATTTTCTCCCCCATTTTCACGCTTACTTTTTCTTCTAATTGTCGTCACATTGAGGACAATGTGTAGTTTAAGTGTGGGGGTATAGGGTATTCTCATTCTCATGTATTTATGTTGTATTTATTACTTTCGGTTTGAAAAAAAAAAAAAAAAAAAAAAAAAAAGTGATGAAATGAAACCCGCGAGTTGAAAACCCGCAAGGGCGGGCGACTCGGGCAAAAATGGGGGCCCGGATAGGTTGAAAACCCGAAAGGGCAACCTATGCAAAAAAGTGGCTTATATTGAGCGGGTAAGAAGAGAGATGAAAAAAATGTGTGAAGCTAGGATGAAAACCCGAAAGGGCTCCTAGGCAAAATGAGAGATGAAAGAGAGAATTATATATTTTGAAAACTCATTTGCCGGAGATGGTGTCATAAGGTGGAAAGCGTTTTCGGGTTGGGTTGGTTATTTCATCCTTGATTTTGTGAAGATTTATGTTGGCTTTCACATTCTTTTGGTTAATTGTTTGTTTTTGGGAGTAAGCATGGAATTTATCCCTTTTTGTCTTTGTTCCATGGCTTGCTATTTTAAGTTAGTTGTAGTAGTAGTAGTTTATCTTTTTGAGGTTTTAGGCGAGTTGTCATTTTGATTGTGGGTTGGAGTGAGTTCAATTCCTTTGAGATCCTTCGAGATTTGAGCTCACATTTTGGTTGTCGTTTGGTGATTATTGTTGTCGCGTCTTTATATATTTCGGGTGAGCTTGAATCTAAGTGTGGGGGAATCATCGTCCCTTACGTTTAGATTTTGAGCATATTTTGTTGAGATGTGATGATGATGATGTAGTTGATGGGGAGTGTAGGTTGGTCTCGATAGCTTGGGCGATGATTTAATTGGTATTTCTCATTTTTGAGTTTACTCGAGGTCGAGTAAAGTTCAAGTGTGGGGGTATTTGATACGCTCAAGTTATACGATGTTCTTGTGGCATTTTAGGTGCACATTGCTAAGGGATTTGTTCGTAATTGTTAAGGTTTGCATATAAATCATCTTTAGCGGAAGTTCGGAGTTTTGCGATATAAGTTGTGTTAATGTCATGCATTCCGAGCTTCCAAGGTGAAATGCATTTGAGCCGAGCATCGCAAGCCACAAGCTCGCCAAGCCAAGCTCCACCGCAAGCCCAAGCCTCGCCCATCTAGCAGCACACGCAAGCATGCCCAGCACCACGTCCGCCCGGCCCAGGCGTCATCACCCACTCAAGCAAGGCCCGGCCATCGCATGCAAGCTCGCATGGCCCGGCGCTCACGCCCAAAGACCAAGTGCCCGACTCGCGCGGCCTGGACCTGCGCGACTCGCGCACATCGATTGAAGGCTCAAGCCAGGCAGCAGAGGATGCCCGAGCCGCGCGAAAGACATGCGCGACCCGCGCGCTAAGCGAAGGCTGCATGACTTGGGCAGCAGCCAAAGCCCGACTCGCGCACCATCATCGCCCGACTCGCGCACTTCGACGCGGCTGCGATTCTTCGGCAATTCTCAGCCTTCCTTAGGTTTTATAAAAGGGGAGATCTGGAATTTCTGAACTAAATTAGAGAGGAGAGGAAGAGAAGTGGGGAGAGGAGAGCTGAAATGTAGATCTTGGAGTGGCAAGCTTGAGGGGAGAGCTCCTCTCCTCATCCTTCCTTCTTCATGATTCTCTTTTCATCTTTCCTTCTTCGTTCCTCTTTGTTCTTCATTTCTTAGTTCTTTGTTTTTCATTTCTTAGTTTAGTTTTTAGGGATTTCAAATATGGGTTTGGTTTTTGCTATCGGATTGTAGCTTGAACTGTTCTTGGATCAATTAACATGAAGCTTCAACCGTTATTGTGAGATCTTTCCTCTCTTTCTCTTTTCCTTGATTATGGTTTAATTTCTATGCTTGTGATTTATGATTGTTGCATAATTATGCTAGGAACGTTACTAGTTTGATTGTGTAGTTAATCTAATGCTAGATTTAAGAATAGAATCGGATTGTTTTATTCTTTTATCAATTGGTAGCAAACTAGGGAGTAATTTAGATGCTGATCATCTTGGTTATTTCTTAGGGAAATTGAATCAACTGTTGAATGTTTATCGCGTGTATGACATTAGCAGGTCTATTGGTTCTCTGTGTTTATTGCTGCTATTGGATTGAACTTAGACGCAGATCGGACTAGGTTATCCTTTAGTTAGGGTTTTATAGTCACGCTGATCGTGCTATTCAACTAAGATTAAGGAGAACACGAGATTAATTCTCGACAATAGATAATTATGGAAATAATTAGAGTGGAGGTTCAAGGATCGATAATGAGTTGAAGTGAATGTTAATCGGATTCAAGATCTTCCTATAATTGATTTCTCATTTTGTTTATATGCTAGTTAGTTGTAGTTTAGTTATAAATCAACTTGAAACCCCCCTTTGTAATTATTATTAGGTTTCTCGGCCCTTAGCTTAATCTAGGTTTCGAATCACGCTGAATATAAACTCGTCCCTGTTTCCCTGCGGATACGACCCCTACTTCCACTATACTACCTTAGTGTAGAAGAGAGTAGGAGAAATTTTATCTTTGGACCGGGCGCGGTGCACAACGACACACCCGCGTCCCGCCAACTACCTAATTGAAGGGTATTTGGGGGTTTGAAAAGTTTTGGTAACAACTATGTCTAGCTAATAACAAGAACTAGCAAATAACTCGAATTAATGAATCAGATAGGAAGACACTAGAGTTGAGGTTACTAATATGAATAGGAATGGACAATGAATGTTAATGCGATTGTGAAGTAACGGAGACGATTATGCAAGATTTAGTTTTCCTCTAAAATACTCGAGTCCTCTCTCGAATGGTCCTCAAGAATAATCACTTAATCAATCAACTAAATCCTCTCTCGAATTGTCTTTGGTCAATTGATGAAGAGATTCGATAAATTCGGAAAACCCCTAATAAATGATCCCCTTAATTTCTACCCAATATCTTGGCCTAGAAATTAAGTTGATTCTTGGGGATGATAAAAGAGTTCAAAATTCGATTTAAGAACATTTGAATTCAAAATACCAAAGCATAAATGTGATCAATATCTATCCTAAGGTCTCAAAACACCAAGATCAATGCATAAACTTCTTCAAAACATCACAATCACATCAACAAAACATTTAAAACCCTAATCCATACTTTCACCCTAACCCTAGATAAGAAACTACTCACTAATCATGGATTCTAGGCAATTAAACACAAAATCTATGACTAATCTAAGGCTAAACATGATTAAGAGATAATTAAACTAATAGAAATAACAATTATGAGATTGTGAGAATGAAGATCTAAAAATAACTAAGAACAAGAACAAACACGAAAAGAATGCAATAAAAACTGAAACTTCAAATTAAATTCAATGAAAAGTACCTTGAATGTTATCGGAATCACAAAGTATGATTAATAAATATCAAATCTCAATAAAACTCCCGTGTTTATCTCTCTAGTATGAACCCTAATAATCTATCTCCAAAAGTAGAATAAAGCATAAGTTTTTAAAACATAACATCTCTTGTTTTTAATGCCTAAGAGAAATACAATTTTCTCGCGGAAACAGGTGGTGCGGGCGCACCAAGGCCACTGGCTCAGATGGCCAATCTTCGCTGGGAAGGTGCGGGCGCACCTGATTGGTGCGGGCGCACTTATGATCTGGTGCGGGCGCACCTAACTGACTGATAATAAGGATGCCCAATCTGTGGGCGGTGCGGGCGCACCTATGTGTGCGAGCAGTGCTAAGAGGGTGCGGGCACACCATGGAGCTCAAGTCAAGCTTCCTTCATTCCATTTTCGCGCGTGCAAACTCCTCAAAACTCCCGCCTATTACCGTATCTCCCAACTCTTGACCTTATAAAAGATCATACCTGCAATCAAAGCACGGGAAAACACGGTGAAAGCAAATGTACTAGAAATCCAGTCAAGATTGACCGAAAATCTAGCGAAATGTCACAATGAGCAACAATGATCAAGTGAAGGAAATAAAGAGAGAAATGAGGAAGAAAAAGGGAAGAAAAGGGTATAAAGAGGATCAAACCAAACCGAAAAGAGCTCATAAAGTACGTTAGAAACACACTTATCAAACTCCCCCAAGCTTAGCATTTTGCTTGTCCTCAAGTAAACCAAGAATGAGAAAGAAAGAAGAGAGGTGTGAAAAAGAGGAAAAAGAAAAAACATGCAACAAACTAATCTAAATGCTCTAAAAGCAAAGCTACAAATATGACATGCAAGCTAAATGAGTTCATAACAAGATTTAGGAGACCAACCAACCACAAGAGGGAAGATGATTAGGAAGCATAAGAGTGACTTAAGTGATCTAATCAACCGATCAACCGAGTCCCCTTGAAAGTAGGCTTTCTAAAAGTGATTACTCACTCTTCTCCACTTCCAAGTCCCGAGTTTGACTCCCCCCTAGGGATGCTCAACCATAATAGCTCGTCTCTACCACATTTTGATGACCCTCATCATGACTTGCACAAAATCTCACCCGCCACTACTAATTGACCAAGTCCAATCTAGAAGTCAAAAGGGACTTTGTTTAGGTTGTAACGGTTTGGGTTAAAGGGTGTGGATAACAATTTTGGAATGTGGTGCGAAAAGGGTAAAGTGGAGTACACAATAGGGGGTAAAAACTCCCCCAAGCTAGTCCAAACACCAACTCAAATCGATATCTCACACATCTTTGATTATCACTTTGATTTTCCTTTTTTAAAACATTAATTTTCACTTTTTTAACACCCTTTTTTGTTTTTTTCAACAATTTTGCTCTTTATTTCTTTTCAATAGAAATCCAAATGAAGCACTAAGAGCATTCTTTCTTTCTTTTATTTCCTTTGTCTTTCCTTTCTCAAAATTTTCCTCAACTTTTGCAATTATACACGCACATTAATTCACTTTCAACCAAAGACTTAGTATCAAAATAAATCAACTCCAAACAAACTAGACATGTACTCCACTTTGGGGAAAGTTTGGCCATGACTTATTACGAGGGTTAAGCAAAAATAGGATAGAAAGGCTCAAATGGGTTGAGAAGCGGACAATTATGCAGGTATAAAAGCTTTTTGGCTTTTGAGCTCCTATTTCTAGCAAAAAGAAACGCCCTAAATCATTCTTCTATAGGCTCAGTCTTATGCAATCTTAGGGAGCTAAAATGCAAGTCACAAGTTAGGTGATCAATGGTGAGGGTTGTAGATGAGTCTTACGAGGTTCTTGGCCCTCCTTCGGGGTTCACCGCACTAGGGACAAGGCAATCCAATCAACCAACTCGCCTAGTTTCGAAGAGACTCTACCAAAAGTCACCGATCTCAAAGATCATCTAACGTCACAACGAGGCTTCTAAAATCATCAAGTCAAATGCAAAGAAGGTCTTCCAATCAAGTTATGAACACTCTTAGCCACAAATCATACATGCAACTAAGCTTCCCTAAATGCAAATTTTTTTTTTATTTTTTTATGCAATACAAAAATACCAAAAACAAACTACCAAAACTAAGCTAAAAACAAACTTCTAAAAACAAGCTAATAATAAACTATAAAAAACAAGCTATACAAGGGTGATTTGGATGAAAAAGGGGTGGGGGAAGAAGACCAAGAAGAATAACCAATCACCAAGTCAAACCCACAACCAAAAGAACCCCGCCTAAATAACCACCTAAGACCCCAAACTCCCAAAAACATAGGCATGCATGCAAGGGCCCCCACGCTTAAGCGAAACTCCACGCTCGGAGTTGCAAAAGGTGGGAGGAGGAGGGGGGGTCAAAAGGAGCACCTAAGATTTCCCATCATCGCCTCCATCAGGAGCGGGGTTAGAAGGGAAGAACGCGCCTGGATACCCGTCTGGAAAGTAAGACGGGTAGTGGGGGAAGGGGCGGAAAGGTACCTCCTCGAATGGCCCGTTACGAGGGTCAAAAGCAGGAGGGTAGTAGGGGTGGTTAGGGAAGGGAGCCTCATGTCCAGAGTGGACATTGGCGAGATGAGTTCGCCAAGCCACTCAAGACACATGGTCAAGGTCGGTGCGGATACCATCAAGGGTAGCAGTGACCGCACGGTGGTTGGCCGCTTGAGTGGCCTGCATCTGGGTTATGGCCGCCATGACGGAGGCCATATCAAAGGACTGGGAGGAAGAGGTCTCGGCCGCATCACTCACGGGAAGGCGGTGCTCGGACCTCGGAACCCTGGGAACCCTCGGTACCCTCTCCACAGTGGTGGACTGAAGGTAGGTCATATCAGTGCAGTGATCTGGGTCAATAGGGGAAGGGGGAACCCGCCATCGGTTACATTCAGGTGGGGGGTTCCAAATGAACTCAGTGTCCATATAACAATAGGGTTTCCCTCCCACTAGCCAAATGCAACTGGTCTTAAAAAAACCACGCGAAATTTCATCTCGTGAAGGGCCGCACCATCCAATAAGTTGGATCGACCAACAGTTGGCACGCTTTCTTCTAAGCGAGGCCGGGTCATCGTCCAACGAGAGGTAAAGACGCTAGCCGGGTGATCATTCCACCACAAATGATCTCCCCGGCTAAGCGTAGTACCCCTAATCTCTTGCAATCGTTTAAGGAAGATAGGCCGCAAAGTTGATTCGGGCGTTATGGTGGGCCCCATCGGTGGCCAACCATAAAACCAACACTCTTCCTTTCTCAATTGCCCGACTTCTTGCTTAGGAAAGAAGGTGTAAACCAAAATCCTATGGAAGTAGCGAAGAGCGAGGGATGGATAATCTCATAAGCTTTGGACGAGTTCGTCCGAAACCGAGTGGTGCCATCAGTGATCTTGGCCCACCACACTTGTTCATTGTAACCCTCCCAAATTATTGAATAGGGGGCATCACATGGGGCAGCAGAGTCCGTCTCAAATGCTTCACATAACTCGTCAAAAGATAGTGTTCTGACTTGATTAAATAGACGAGATTGAATAGTCAGAGCACCGGATGCTTGCTCCCTACTTATGTTCAACGAACTCAAGAACTCAAGAGTTAGTTGGTCATAAGTAGGTTCCCGAACTTGAAGGAAGTTCGACAACCCCAGATTTCCCGGCCATCTCCCCTACTATCGTGTCGATTTTAAGGTGTTGGCGGGTATCGAGTCATAGAACTTCGTGGGTCGCAGAGTTCGGTTCGAAAGCTGAGTAAAAATTTGACGGTGTGCAGCATTTGAGAATTTGAGCGGGTAGATAGGAGGGGATTAGAGCTAGAAGAGGGTCCTTGCAAGGAGGACCCTGTTTTAGCTCTCTTAGCCCTGGAGGAGGATCCTTCGCCACTTTTTTTTCCCATTGTGTTGTTTTAAAAACAATGTGAAACATATTTTCTTTGAAACGGGGAAAAACAAAGGGCGTGGCCGTAGCAGAGGGACTCTTCAAAACCTTTGGTCAAACAAATCACCACACTAATAACACACAAAAACCTAAAAAGAAAAAAAAACTACCAGCACATAAATCCCACAATCAATAGCAACGAAATTGCTAACAAGCAAGAATTTGATTCTAATCCGAAAATTCAATCAAACTCATTCAATTCTCCAACTCACACAATCAACAATCCGACAACATGTTTATCAATACTTGCTCAACAAATCACTTCAAATAGTTCAATTTAGTTCACAAAAATCTCATAGATTATGAAATTTCCACAAAGAACAAATAATTAAACTAGTTCATCACAACACCAATCACAAAGTTGGGCAAAATTCATGAACAAACCAAAGCTAGGAGAAAAACAAGCATGCAATCAAAAAGAAAACAAACTTGTAGGCCAAATAACAAGATTATCTATGAAAAACAAGAGGTTGGAAGGAGATTACCAACTTGGAGATGAAAATCCCCAATTTTGAAACCCTAGAAATCCAAATCTTGCCAAAGCCCCAAATTTGATGCACTTGAGTGTTGTAGAGAGGAAAGAGATGAGGTTTCCGGTGAGAAAGTGGCCGGAGGTCGCCGGAAAGCCGTGGTGGTCGCCGGATCTAGAGATGTGGAAGTGAGAGAAAGTGAGTGAGTGAGAGAGAGTTCGAAAATATGAGAGAAAAGAAGTGAGAGTGCCAAAAAAATAGAAAAAACCGTGTTTTTAGCCTCAGACGGGTTTGGTGCGGGCGCACCAAACTTACTGCCTGCTGTTGAACTTTGCTGGGTAATTGGTGCGGGCGCACCGTTCAAAATTTCAGAAATTTTTTTTGAACGGTGCGGGCGCACCAATGCTTCTGTGTTTTGTTACCAACTGCAGACTGAATGGTGCGGGCGCACCTATATGTGGTGCGGGCGCAACGTTCGAAATTTCCGAAAAAAATTTGAACGGTGCGGGCGCACCTCATATTAGGTGGGGGCGCACCGTTGTCTCTGTTGCTTTTCACCCACTGCACACAGAATGGTGCGGGCGCACCTCTATGTGGTGTGGTCGCACCATTTCATCTGCCAAAAACCTCTCAAGCTCAAATGAATGCTCATTGTTAGCCGGTAAAATAAAAATCTAGACTAAAAATGAAAATAGAAAAAGAGAAACGGGTTGCCTCCCGTGTAGCGCTTGTTTTAAGTCATTAGCTTGACTAAAAGGATATGTTCTTCAAGAGTAGCGCTCGGGCGAGCGAAGGATCAAGCAACCAACAGAACCGATGGCTTGATTATCGTGGTAGATCTTCAATCTTTGACCGTTCACCAAAAACGGACCATTCTCGCCCAAAATCTCATAGGCTCCATAAGGCGTAGTCTTCAACACTTGGAAGGGTCCCGACCACTTGGACTTTAATTTTCCGAGTAAGAGCTTTAGCCTGGAGTTAAACAATAAGACTTTGTCTCCAACCCGGAAGTCTCTGTGCTGAATCCGGTGATCGTGCCATTTCTTTGTTTGCTCCTTGTACAGTCTCGAGCTCTCATATGCATCGAAGCGGAGTTCTTCAAGCTCAGCTAGCTTCTCTTTCCGAGCATCTCCCGCCAAGTGAAGATCCATGTTGAGCTCTTTGATTGCCCACCAAGCCTTGTGCTCGAGTTCCACCGGCAAATGACAAGCCTTGCCATACACGAGGCGGTAGGGAGTGGTTCCTATAGGCGTCTTGAAAGCCGTGCGAAGAGCCCAAAGAGCATCATCTAGCTTCAAAGACCAATCCTTCCTTGTTTTATTTATCACTCTCTCAAGGACGTTCTTCACTTCCCGGTTAGAAACTTCAACTTGGCCTTGAGTTTGGGGATGATAAGGAAGTCCGACTTTGTGATTCACCTCGTACTTCTTCAAGAGGGCCTCCAGTTGCTTCTTGGCGAAGTGTGAACCGCCATCACTTATCAATACTCGGGGTACTCCAAACCTCGGGAAGATGATCTTCTTAAGGAGTTTAGTCACAACCTTGTGGTCATTGGTGGGGGAGGCAATGGCTTCAACCCACTTAGTTACGTAGTCGACCGCAACAAGGATGTACATGTTGACCAAAGAAGGGAGAAAAGGGTCCATATAGTCAACTCCCCATACATCAAATGGCTCAACCTCTAGAATGCTTTGTTGAGGCATCTCATGTCTCTTCGTGATGCCGCCACTCCTTTGACATCTATCACAGCTCAAAATAAACTCACGAGCATCTTTTTGCAATGATGGCCAAAACATACCACATTGGAGCACCTTAGCAACAGTTTTGCTTGCTCCACCATGCCCTCCACATGCCAAAGTATGGCAATGATTCAACACCGAATTGATCTCATGATTGGGTATACACCTTCTAAAAACACCATCGGCGCACTTTTTAAACAAGAGAGGGTCATCCCAATATAACCTCGAAGCCTCCTTGAAAAATCGCTTCCGTTGTTGAGAATTGAAACCATGAGGTTCAATCCCACAAGCCAAGTAGTTCGCATAGTCCGCGAACCATGGAATCTCATTATTCAGAATGGCGAAAAGTGCTTCTTCTCTCAAATCTTCTTCAATAGGGGTCTCGTCAGGATCCGAGACCTTCTCATCAAGAGGGAGACGAGAAAGGCGATCGCCTACCACATTCTCCGTCCCATTTTTCTCCTTCATCTCAAAATCAAACTCTTGAAGAAGAATCACCCACCTAATGAGCCGAGGCTTGGCATCTTTCTTACTCATTAGATAACGGACAGCAGAATGATCCGTATACACAATAGCTTTGTTGCAGGTCAAGTAAGACCGGAATTTGTCAAATGCAAAAACTACGGCCAACATTTCTTTCTCCGTAGTTGCATAATTCCGTTGAGCATCATCCAAGGTCCTACTTGCATAGGCTATGACATGTAGCCTTCCTTCCTTGCGTTGCCCAAGTTCAACGCCCACTGCAAAGTCACTAGCATCGCACATCAGTTCAAAAGGCAAGCTCCAATCCGGAGCTTGCACAATGGGGGCAGAAGTGAGGGCCTTTTTTAAAGTTTCAAAAGCCTTAATACAAGACTCATCAAACTCAAAATCTACATCCTTTTGAAGTAGATTCGTCAATGGTTTGGCTATTCGAGAAAAATCCTTGATGAAACGGCCAGGTAAAAACCCGCATGTTCAAGGAAAGCACGAACTCCCGTCACCGATTCGGTGGCGGAAGCTTCTCAATAACCGAAACCTTTGCTTCGGATCCACTTCAATGCCCTTCTTTGACACTTTATGCCCAAGGACAATGCCTTCCTCGACCATAAAGTGACATATCTCCCAATTCGGGGACGAGGTTCGTCTCTTGACATTTTTTCAATACACACTCAAGATTAACCGGACATGTGTCAAAAGACGAACCACACACACTAAAATCGTCCATGAACACCTCAATAGAATCTTCTAGCATGTCAGAGAAGATTGATGTCATACACCTTTGGAAAGTAGATGGGGCATTACACAAACCAAAGGGCATCCTACGATATGTGAATGTCCCATACGGACAAGTAAAAGTGGTTTTCTCTTGGTCATCCGGATGAATAGGGATTTGAAAGAATCCGGAATAACCATCGAGAAAACAAAAGTGTGAATGACGAGCAAGCCTCTCCAACATTTGGTCAATGAAGGGGAGAGGGAAATGGTCCTTGCGGGTGGATTTGTTTAACTTCCGATAATCAATACAAACCCTCCACCCGGTAACAGTTCTAGTTGAGATAGTTTCTCCTTTCTCATTCTCAACAATAGTCATGCCTCCTTTTTTTGGAACCACGTGAATCGGGCTCACCCACTTGCTATCAGAGATAGCGTAGATGATTCCCGCGTCATGCAATTTCATAATCTCCTTTTTTACACCCTCTTTGAGATTAGGATTGAGCCTTCTCTGATGCTCTATGGATGAGGCATTACTATCGATGAGATGGATACGATGCATAGCAAGAGAAGGGCTTATCCCCTTAAGGTCATCTATCGAGTACCCAATGACATCTTTATATTTTGTAGTATCTCAATCAATTTTGATATAGAGATGTCATCAAGACTCGAATTGACAATAACTAGATAAGTACATGCATCATCAAGAAAAACATATTTAAGAGAAGAGGGAAGGGGTTTGAACTCTACCTTGGGAGGAGGCTTAGAACACTCCTCTTTGTCAATGGGTGTCGCGAGAACCTCAAATGCTTCATCTTTTGTCTCCTCAATAGTAGTGTCAAGAAATAATGAGAATTCTTTCACCTCTTCCATGTCCAAGCTCGGGGCTTCAGTAAGAGAAGCATACAACTCATCCCCGGTGTGAACCACACTCGCAGCATCCTCTATCTCATTCTCCACTAGGTTGACCCAGCAAATTCTCTCTATCATGGGCCTCTTTAAAGTCTTAGAGAACTCAAATACAACCCGCTCATTGGCTACCTCAACCGTGATAGTATCATTTTTGCAATTAATCACGGCTCCCAACGTCTTTAGAGCCTCTCTTCCAAGAATAAGAGGAGTCTCCGGATCTTCCTCCATATCCATCACCACAAAATCACAAGGCACAAATACATGCCCAACTTGAATTGGTACATCCTCCAACTCACCATGGGAGACTCTCACAGTGCGGTCCGCCAATTGAATAGTTTTCCGTGTCGGATGAAGAGGAAAAGTAAGATGCTTAGCAATAGACAGTGGCATCAAACTCACACTCGCTCCTAAATCGACCAATGCACCCTTGGGCTCTAGATCACCTATTTTCACCGGCAAGGTGAAACTCCCGGGGTCTCTTGCTTCTTAGGCATAGCACGTTGCACAAGAGCACTCACTTGATAGGGCAAAGTGATAAGCTCATCTTCAAGCTTCCGTTTGTTGGAGAGGATCTCCTTCAAAAATTTAGCATATGCCGGCATTTGAGACATAGCCTCAAGGAATGGTATGTTGATCTGTAGGCTCTTCATCACATTGAGAAATTTGGTGAACTTGTCACTTAATTTTCTCTCAACCAACCGCTGAGAATAGGGAACCGGAGGCACATAGGTCTTAGTTGGTGGAGATGATGGCAGTGGCGCTTTATCACCAACTTGGACTTGTGTCTCATCTCTTTCCACATTTTCTTCTCTCTCGCCTTCCTCAACCTCAACTTCATTCTCAACAACCTCACCTTCTTCATCCTTCTCTACCTCCTCGGTTGGCATCTTGGGATCCTCGTAACTTGTTCCCGACCTCAAATGAATGGCTTTGGCTTGATGGAGGTTGGGGTTAGGAATAGGTTGGCCCGAAAGTTGATTTGTGGGAGTAGAAGGATTTTTCTCGGCTACTTGGGCAATTTGGATTTCAAGCATTTTATTATGGGCTTGTAGCTCTTGAAACCTTTGCTCATGGTTGTGGAGAATTTGGTTCATGGATTGAAGTTGTTGGAGAATTTGGAGAGAGGTTGGATCGGGAGATGGAGTGGGTTCGGAATTTTGTTTGGAGAACGGAGGGTTAGAGGGAGGTTTTTGGGTATTGGCTCTTTGATGCGGAGCTTGGTAGACATGAGACCCTTGTGAGGATGAACCACCTTGGTTATAGTTTGGGTTATACCCTTGCACATACCCTTGATGTTGACCTTGGTTGTACCCTTGGTTTCCTTGATAACCATCTCCTCTAGAGTTGATTGCCGCCACATGCTCCGAATTTGTACCTCCATAATAAGATGTATCATGATTAGTACCTCCACAAATATCACAAGAAAAAGAATTTACCTGTGATGGAGTAGATGATGCGAGGTTGATCTTGGAGAGCTTCTTGTCAAGTTGATCCATCTTAGCTTGAATTTGATCCATGGGATCTAATTCAAACTTTCCACTCTTCTTAGGTTGAGCACCTCTTCGACGTCCACCCCATGAATAGTTCTTAATTACTTCTTCAATGGTGGACTCAAGTTGATCTTGCGGGATCTTAGAAAGTTGACCTCCCACTCCAGCATCAAGGTTGGCACGTGATATAGGATCAAGGCCATCATAGAAGAATCACATGAGTAGATTCTTGGTGAACTCATGGTGAGGGCATGAACGACTCATCTCCTTGAACCGCTCCCAAGCTTCCGCAAGTGTCTCATCGTTCTCTTGCTCAAATGAGGAGATCTTCCTCCTTATGTCTGCCGTCTTCCACTCCGGGAAGTACTTCTTCAGAAAAGTCATTGTGACTTCCTCTCATGTAGTGAGGGAGTTAGCAGGTAAACTCTTGAGCCATGATTTTGCTTTTCCGGTAAGGGAAGACCGGAACAAATGCATCTTGATGTAGTCTGGAGAGACGTCATTTGTGCTTATCATGGCACGATCTCAAGAAACCCGTCAAGATGGTCCGAGAGGATCTTCATCCGACCTCCACAGAATTGTTCTGCCTTCACCATCCGAGTGAACTGAGGGTGAATGCTGAAATTTGTAGTAGTGGTGGAAAGTCGAATACCACCTTGAAGAACATAGGAACCCGGATTTCCGAAATACCTAAAGAGTTGTGGATTTGCTTCACCCATTTAATTTCTGACTGAACTTCACTTGTTGTACTTGAAGCTGGTGAAGATGGTTCGGAACCCAAAGACAAATCTTCCAAATTTTTCCGAAGCTTTCGCAATGTACGGTCAATTTCTGGATCTAGAGGAAAGGTGGGTGAACCGTGAGCTCTTCTTCTCATGTAACAACAACAAAGCTAAGTAGAGGGTTAGCAAATAACAACCACAGTCAAAAAGAAAAGAAAAATCAACTAAGCAAAGCTAAACTAAAATAAACTTCAATTAATAGCACAATTTCCCCGGCAACGGCGCCATTTTGATAAGAGGTTTTTAGTGTGTCGTTAAGGCACCAAAAACTGCTTTTCAAACAATATTTATAAATCCTAACAAGTAATTACTAAGAATGTAGCAAAGGCAAGTCAAGGGTCGATCCGCAGGGAAAAAGGGACTAATTAAAGTCTATCAAGTCTAGACTACCTAATTGAAGGGTATTTGGGGGTTTGAAAAGTTTTGGTAACAACTATGTCTAGCTAATAACAAGAACTAGCAAATAACTCGAATTAATGAATCAGATAGGAAGACACTAGAGTTGAGGTTACTAATATGAATAGGAATGGACAATGAATGTTAATGCGATTGTGAAGTAACGGAGACGATTATGCAAGGTTTAGTTTTCCTCTAAAATACTCGAGTCCTCTCTCGAATGGTCCTCAAGAATAATCACTTAATCAATCAACTAAACCCTCTCTCGAATGGTCTTTAGTCAATTGATGAAGAGATTCGATAAATTCGGAAAACCCCTAATAAATGATCCCCTTAATTTCTACCCAATATCTTGGCCTAGAAATTAAGTTGATTCTTGGGGATAATAAAAGAGTTCAAAATTCGATTTAAGAACATTTGAATTCAAAATACCAAAGCATAAATGTGATCAATATCTATCCTAAGGTCTCAAAATACCAAGATCAATGCATAAACTTCTTCAAAACATCACAATCACATCAACAAAACATTTAAAACCCTAATCCATACTTTCACCCTAACCCTAGATAAGAAACTACTCACTAATCATGGATTCTAGGCAATTAAACACAAAATCTATGACTAATCTAAGGCTAAACATGATTAAGAGATAATTAAACTAATAGAAATAACAATTATGAGATTGTGAGAATGAAGATCTAAAAATAACTAAGAACAAACAAGAAAAGAATGCAATAAAAACTCAAACTTCAAATTAAATTCAATGAAAAGTACCTTGAATGTTATCGGAATCACAAAGTATGATTAATAAATATCAAATCTCAATAAAACTCCCGTGTTTATCTCTCTAGTATGAACCCTAATAATCTCTCTCCAAAAGTAGAATAAAGCATAAGTTTTTAAAACATAACATCTCTTGTTTTTAATGCCTAAGAGAAATACAGTTTTCTCGCGGAAACAGGTGGTGCGGGCGCACCAAGGCCACTGGCTCAGATGGCCAATCTTCGCTGGGAAGGTGCGGGTGCACCATGGAGATGGTGCGGGCGCACCTATGATCTGGTGCGGGCGCACCTAACTGACTGATAATAAGGATGCCCAATCTGTGGGCGGTGCGGGCGCACCGGTTTCAGGTGCGGGCGCACCGGTTTCAGGTGCGGGCGCACCTATGTGTGCGGGCAGTGCTAAGAGGGTGCGGGCACACCATGGAGCTCAAGTCAAGCTTCCTTCATTCCATTTTCGCGCGTGCAAACTCCTCAAAACTCCCGCCTATTACCGTATCTCCCAACTCTTGACCTTATAAAAGATCATACCTGCAATCAAAGCATGGGAAAACACGGTGAAAGCAAATGTACTAGAAATCCAGTCAAGATTGACCGAAAATCTAGCGAAATGTCACAATGAGCAACAATGATCAAGTGAAGGAAATAGAGAGAGAAATGAGGAAGAAAAAGGGAAGAAAAGGGTATAAAGAGGATCAAACCAAACCGAAAAGAGCTCATAAAGTACGTTAGAAACGCACTTATCACATCCATCCCTGACCACCCCCGAAATCCATCCCCCGCCACCCCTCCCCTCCCACCCACCTCCCCGCCTAACCCCGAAATCCCATCCCTCTCGCCCCTCCCCCGCCATCCCTCCTCCTCCCACCCCCTCCCAGCCCACCCCCGAAATCCATCCCCCCTTCCCCGCCACCCTCCCCCTCCCACCCACCTCCCCAGCTAACCCCCGAAATTCGCTAAAACACCAACCCGTCCCTTATGCAGGTACTTCTAACACTCTATTCATCATCTTTTAAGTTGTCTCTCTCTTCTGAGAATTTCCTCAATTTCTCTGAACAAACAAAATTAACGAAGGTCATATTTCTAAATGAATTGAAAGCATAAGCTCAAAGACACAGTGAGTGAAGTTACAAACAAACCCAATTCATAAAATTCGCAATGAAATTCAACAATTCAAACTAAGAGGACGAAATTCTTAAAATTCACAATTAAATCCAAAAAGAGGGAAAAAAATAATGTAATCAACAAAAGAGAGTAATTTCAGTTGCAAACCAAGATTCTGAAGAAGCTGTAGAATTTGAATGAAAAATGAACCTTTTTTTTTACTGAGCACAAAGTTTGAGTCTTTCTCTACACTCTTAAAGCGAACTTAAAGCCAATAGTTCAAAACTCCGCTGCAGATTATTCCTGTTGTTAACTGAGGTTACAAGAGAATCAAGTAGAGTTTGAACAGCTGATAAACTATCGACTTCAAAAACGATTGTCTTTAAAGCTATACTTGCAGCATCTCTGTGTTCTTTCACATTCAGGAGCTTTTCACAAAGTTTGCTTGTCATATCCAGCACCCTTGCCTCATTGACCTGCGAGGAGGGTGGCACGTTTGGGGGTTGGGGAGGGGGTGTCGACGAGACGACGGGTATAGGTGGAGATGGGGGTGGGAGTTTTGAACGTGGGGATGAGAGGGGTGGATGCCCACTAGAGGAGAGAGAAAATGAAAGTTGGGGCAAAAAAATAAAAGGAAATTTGTTTTACCTGTTGCAGCAGGTCATTAACCTGCTGGGACCAAATTTGGCAAACATGATGCATAGTTGGGACCGCTCAGAAATAATCTTTAGTTGGGACTGAAAATGGTGGAACGCCCATAGTTGAGACTGTTCTCATCAATTTTTCCTATTTTATTTTGTAATATTCATGTTTAGCGAAGAGGAGAGCGAGAGAGAGTATTGTAGCTTTATGAGATACTTTGTATTACTTAAACAATGAGATAGAAATGCAACTGTGGTTATCTTGTAGACTATATATTTGCATACTTGCATCTGATTTGCTTGAGGTTCGGTTGTGGAATGCTAAGAACTTAAGTAGAGATGTAGACTAGATAAAATTTTCCATATACTAAGGCTCTAATTCCTTAACATATTATCGTCGATTCTTGCGAATTTATATGAACTTAATGCCATATTGATTGTTGGATTCTTATCGTGTGTATTAGAGTTGGTGCAGAGATTTTAGATATCCATAGCATTTGTAGGAGGGTAACTATGATGCAATGAAGATAATGGTTTGGGTTTGAAAAATCCATGGTTTATTTTGCAGACATGAAATTTAGTGGAGATTTATTTGAATTGTTTTTTGGGGGTAGTATACTTGTCTCAAACAGTGGATTTAAGCAGAAGTTTTAGTTAAAATGCTACTAAAAATGTTATCCAAATATGCATTAAACTTTTCGGGAACATGTGAAGACATATTACCGCCAAAAATGGATTTCATCTAAAAAAGAGGAAAAAACCCCTTCTGATTTGCCATTGAAAAGTTAGCTTCTTTGATTTTCTTCTTCTTGGATTAAAGAAGTTAATTCTTAACATCGTTATGCATCCATGTCTGCTTTCATTTTTACTCCTCATTCCAACTCTGAAAGCTGTATCTCTATGTTGTAGATCTTGATCCAAATATCCTAAATATAAATAGGTTTCACCCTGGAAACTATTTCCACATTGAGTTGATCTTGCTAGGCAATAGGTTGCTACTTGCTAATTGCTTTGCTTCCTTGGATTTGGTGGGTTGCATGTATTGGTTGATGATTAGAGTGAATCAGGGCAAATGAGCAATATTCAAGAGGAATCTAAATGTAAACGCACTATTTCTTTGTCCCATTGGATTGATTTTTTCATTTGGTAAATGGTGATGTAATGTTCTGCCACAATTTCCTTTTTATGTTAATCTAGCTAGTCTGTCTTCTAACATTATTAAGGAAAATGGTGTTAAATCCGAACATACGCACATTGGTGAATGGAAATTTAGCGACTATCATTGAATACAAGTTCCTGATATGATCTGGTATTGATTGGTTGCAGTTACTTAGCTTATTAGTTGATTAAATTATCTGGGATAAAATTCGTACTTTTGCGGCCCGTTTGGTTAGTGGTCATAAATAGTGGCAATGGTAATGAAATTTAGTGTAAATGTGTAAAAAAGTTTCCGTGTCAACCACATGGGAATTTAAACTTTATCATAAAACATGGGTTTCACGTTATAAATTTCCATTACCACCCAATACCACCTTCCCAAGTGGTAATGGATAAGAATGAGTTTTTACGAAGAAAATGGATATCTTGGGATGAAATAAGCATTACCATAGGTAATGACATTGGATTTGTAAGTACAAATTTACACTATAATGCATTACCATTCCCACTATTTATGACCCTCTTACCAAACGTTTGGGGTTTCGTTGAAACTATGTCATTTGTTTTAATTCCTTTGAAGTGTTTGTAGTCTGAAGCCCTCAATACACCTCTGACCTCCCTATTCTATTCTAACGTACCATTTTGCTTTCTGTGCATCATCTTAATATACTAAGGTTCGTGGGTGTGAAGGTACTCTGTGAAATCCACTAAATGAGGTATGGGTTGATAATGCCTCTTGCATTTCTTTCTGTTATGGATGTAGTCTGTTAAAGGATGCTAAATAAAGGTACATACAATATATATATATATATATCTGAAAAAATTCTATGGTTATTGATGGCTTGATGCATTGTCAACCTTTTCTTTTTTTTCTCTCTTTTTTTTTCCTTCCCGGAACAAAATTCAGATTTCAGGCATTATTCTTATGGTTTTGGCTCTTCAGCTTTTGGTTTCAAGTTGCTTTGTTTTAGGTGTGTGATACAAGTGACAATGTTAAAAGTTGATTGTGTGAAAATGTACATACAAAAGTGCATGTAAGAATTCCTGAAAATTATAATGCAGAATGATTTCTATTGAGCCCTTTGTTTGCATTTATAGGTTGTGTGCAACCATCAGTGTTCGTATTCCTCTGTAATTATCATATAATTGAGATGCTACAGGAATCTGATTTAATTACCACTCGATATTTAACAAGAAGGTTTAGATGCTTTTTGGTTTGCTAATATGTCGTTTTTTCTACGAGTATACTTTGATCGTCTGGTATTTGAAGTTGTTGGCTGGCTTCTTTTCTTCCTAGCAATAGTGATTTATGATTCATATCCTATTTTTCATTTCCTGCAGATTTCTTGCTAGCTACTGTAAACTTTTCTGGGAGTTGCTTTTGAACTGTAGTTGTTCATAGTCTCACTTTTGCTTCTTGAAGTGCTGGAGCTCCCTTTAGCAGGGTTAGTTTGTTTATGTCTTCACATATATATGTTGGAAGCAGATTTACCATTTTAAGAATTTTGTTGAAAACCTGAAGGCTGTTTCTCAAACTATGGTTGCTGTGTGATTAGAATAGGTTATAAAGGTGTATAGGACTGATGTTGTTCTAAATAGGTTGTAGTTTTGAAGAAATGTTTATAACTATGTTGTCTTTTAACTTCCTGTATTTGATTTTATATCATCTGTATTTTAATTTTTATAGAATAATATATGGCTCACGGCATCCTCGGCTGTCAATTACTCATGCATGATTGTTTAGGATAATCTCAATGTGTTTATGGAAATCTATTAATTGAGAACTAAGAGAAGATTAAGCCTTGTGGATTTAGGAAAAATTTTGTGTGGGGTAGAAAACTCCCTATGAAATGTAAGGTAAACTTGAAAAAAGGAAGTAGGAACTTGTTTAGGTGTATGGTAATTATGTGGGGAAAAAGGAAAATAAATTACTTCTTGTGCAATGAGACCAGGTACCAAATACAATCTAGGTTCTTAAACTAGCTTTTTTATTCCATACATTACACTTAGGTCCTGTTCTCGTCAACTTATTTTAATAAGTTTCAATAGAAATAAGTCCAGTTCAATATTAATAAGTTCAATTCAGTAAAAATAAGTTTAGTTTAGTAAAAATAAGTTCAGTTAAGTAAAAAATCAGTTTCAATCCTTAATAAATTGTTAAGGAATTCAATAAAAATAAGTTCAGTTCAGCAAAATTCAGTTGACAAGAGCAGGGCGTTAGAGGGTGTTTGTATGAAGGTCTCTAGAAAAGGAGAATGGTAAAATCATCCCACATTCCCTTTTATGCTGCTTGCTTGGAGTATTTTCAAATTCTCTTTACCCACTTTCCTCTAAAGTCTAAAGTGATTTCCCACCTACCCAAAGGGTTTTGTACAAGTGTGGAGAATAATTGTGTTAACCTAATTAGGTTAACCCTGGCATTCAATATATATAGGGTTTATAATACAGACCTAAGACTATGAAAAGTCCCTTCTATCCTTTTACATACAATATTACGCTAATACACCCCCTCAATCTTTACGGGGTAAAACAACGGATTGATTGGAACGATGTTTAGTAAATAAGTCAGTATAAAGGCCTTTAGTAAAAATATCAGCAACCTGAGACTGAGTAGGAACATGTCGAACAATAAGTCCTCCCTTGGCAACCATTTCACGAACAAAATGGTAATCCACATCAATATGTTTGCTTCGATCATGATGAACTGGATTAGCAGTGAGATAAGTAGCAGAGACATTATCACAATATAATATCACAGGTCGTCGAAGAAAATAGCCAAGATCAGCGAGAAGTTGTCGGAGCCAAATAGTTTCTGCAGCAGTGTATGCAACTGCCCTATATTCAGCTTCAGTGGAGGATTTAGAAACAGTAGGTTGCTTTTTCGAGCGCCAGGAAATCAAGTTCTTTCCAAGAAAAACAGTATAACCAGTAGTAGAACAACGAGTGTCAGGACAACCAGCCCAATCTGCATCAGAGTAGACTATAACAACAGTAGGAGAACTGCTGCTATGTAATAGAAGACCAAACTCCAAAGTGCCCTGCAGATATCTGAAAATTCTTTTCACAACATGAAGGTGAGTAGTACGAGGAGCATGCATAAACTGAGACACCATATTAACAGCATAAGCAATATGTGGACGAGTCATAGTTAAGTATTGCAATGCACCAACCATACTACGATAATATGTGGGATCAGCAAGAAGTTCTCCATCAAGAAGAGACAATGTAACTCTGGAGACAACAGGTGTGCGAACTGGTTTAACAGTATGAAGATGAAACTTACGGAGTAAATCAGAGACATACTTATTTTGAGACAAAAATAAACCAGATGGAGTACGCACAACCTGAACACCTAAGAAATAGTGAAGATCCCCTAAATCATTCATAGCAAACTGTGAAGAAAGAACGGAGATGAATTTTGTAACAAGCTCAGTACTACTACCAGTGAGAACAATGTCATCAACATATAAGAGGAGAATAATGAGATGACCACGAAATTTGAGAGTGAACATGGAAGTGTCACAACTGCTGCACTTGAAACCAATAGATAAGAGAAAATTGCTTAAACGAGAGAACCAAGCTCGAGGAGCTTGTTTCAAACCATAAATGGACTTACGATGACGACAAATATGAGTGGGTTTAGAAGGATGAACAAAACCCGGAGGTTGACGCATATAAACTTCTTCATGAAGAAAACCATGAAGAAAAGCATTTTTGACACCTAATTGACGAATAGTCCATTTAAGAGAAACAGCAATAGTAAGAACTAAGCGAACCGTAGTAGGCTTAACAACAGGACTAAAAGTTTCAAAGTAATCAATACCTGCCTGCTGGTGATTTCCAAAAACAACGAGTCTGGCTTTGAACCGCTCCACAGAACCATTAGAATTGTATTTAATCCGATAGACCCACTTACAACCAAGTAAATTCTTATCATAGTTGTGAGGTATCAACTCCCATGTATTATTTTTAATCAAAGCCATATATTCATCAAGCATAGCTTGACGCCAACGGGAATCTTTAGACGCTTGTTTAAAGTTAGTTGGTTCAGACTCAATAACATCAGTTTTTAAGTTCATCAAAATTTTGGGCTTTGACACACCATCTTTTAACCGTGTGACCATAGGGTGGTGATTTAAGACAACGGGAGAAGAACTAGGCACAGATGAAGTGGGAGACACAACTAGAGTAGTGGAGGTAGGTGAACTAGGAGACAAAGCCAAATTTGGCCCATCCGCATGAGTAGGGGAATGGGAAAGATGGGCAGCAGGCCCAAAAGGAGAAGGAGTAGTGCCAACATGTGCTGGGGAATCCATGGGCCGAGCAACAGACACAAGAGGGGAGGGGGGAGATCCAGCGCACGCTGGATCGTTGTTGGGCCCAGCGTTGGACGCGGGAAGGAGGGAGGGGAAGCCAGCGCTCGCTGGTAGGCCATTGGGCCGAGCAGTGAACACGGAAGAGGGAGGCTGCAATCCAGCGGGCAATGAAATGCCAGCGGGCTGGGCAGAACTCACAAGAGTGAGGGAAGGAGAGCCAGCGATAGATGGGGGGCTGGTCTTATCAAGCGTGGCTTGACCAACTGGGGAGTGGGCTTGGGGAAGGGAAGCTAGGGGAGGCATACAAGAGACAATAGTGGGACTCCAATCCGCATTCAAGACCGTAGGAGATGTATAAGACACGGTAGATGATGGATCAACTAAAGTACGATAAGGAAACTTATGTTCATGAAACAGAACATGACGACTAATAATGACTTTGTTGGTAACAGGATCAAGACAACGATAACCTTTATTATCCATAGCATATCCAATAAAAACACAAGCCTTAGATTTAGGTTGAAGTTTGTTGATTTTAGAATCCATGAGCAAAGGAAAACACTCACAACCAAACGTTTTCAAAAAATGATATGAAGGAGAACGATGAAATAATTTTTCAAAAGGAGAGATACCCCCTAGAACCGAGCTAGGCAACCTATTGATAGTGTAGGTGGCGGTGTATGAAGCATCAACCCAAAATTCAGCAGGAAAGTCAGAATGAATAATCATAGTACGAGCCATTTCAATGATATGACGGTGTTTGCGTTCCACAACACTATTTTGAACTTGAGTATGGGGACAGGACTTTTGAAAAATAATTCCATGCTCACGAAAATGATGAAGAAGAGGAGAATTATCAAATTCCCTACCGCCATCACTTTGAAAAATTTTAATTTTGCAATTAAAAAGATTTTCCACCATCTTTTGAAACACAAGGAATTGAGAATAAGCATCCGATTTGCGACGCAAAGGATAAATCCATGAATATCGTGAATAATCATCAACAAAAACAACATAATAGCGATAGAATTGATTGGACAATACAGGAGATTGCCAAAGATCACTGTGAATTTTATATAAAGGATATGGAGAAACATGTTCAACTGATTCAAAAGGTAATCGATGAATCTTTCCTAACTTACAACCAACACAATCATCATGAAATTTAGAAGTACATGTGATAGACTTATTTGAACATAAAGAACCTAAAACTCTAGACGAAGTATGACCAAGACGAGCATGCCAAATATCGCCAGACTCCTTAGTAGCTAGCAAAGCTGGAACAGTAGACTCAGGGGTGATAATAGTGGGTTGAATTGGGTAGACACCTTGCTTCTTGGATCCCCGGGGCGAACCTCCCCCGTTGTCTTATCCTTAATAGAAACAAAGTTTTTATCAAAACAAACAACACAATCATTTTCTTGACACAACTTGTTAACTGATAATAAATTATGTTTCAATTTAGGCACATGACAAACAGAAGACAAGGTAATAGGACGACTTGCAGTTTTTAATGTCAAATTACCAACACTTTTAATTGGGAGCGAGGTACCATTACCAACTACAACAGAGCTTGACCCAGAGTAAGGAAGAATAGCAGAAAGCTTACCATCCTGAGGAGTCATGTGAGATGCAGCTCCCGAATCCGGGTACCAAACTGAGTCATTTGCTTCACCACCAACAGACAGTGCAGCTAAGGCTCGAGTGACACTATTCGAGGAAGAGGGAACAAAGCTGGAATTGAATCTTTGAGGACAATAAGCAGCTTGATGACCTGGAAACCAACAAAGACCACAAGTATCGGAAGTATGGGTAGAGTTTAAATTGCCACTTTTTGAAGTATTTCCTGCTGAGGACAGACCATTAGTAATAGAAACAATGCAAGGCATACTAGAAAATGACAAGTTAGAATATTTACTCATACCATTCTGACGTCCCCAATTCGCATTGTTGTTGTTGTTATTACCAGAACCACGAGCATTGTTGTTACCACCATTTCCACGATTATTATTGTTGCGGACACCATTGTTACCACCTTTGTTTTTATTGTTATTGCCTTTGTTGAGGCCACCAGAATTGTTCTTAGTAGAGGAAGAACTAAAACCAGATAATTGAACCGCAACTAAAGCATGATGAGATGAAGAATCCAACCCCTCCTTAGAACTCTTTATACATTGCTCATGAAGCAAGAGTTTGGGTCGCAAGTCATCGATACTCAAAGCAAAGGGATAATGCAACAAAGTAGTGACAATATGATCATAGTCTGTATCATGATCCAAACCAAATAAAATATACTGAACCAAATATGGATTCAAAACAGGACATTGAATAGCAGCTAAAGAGGCAGCTATAACCTTAATCTCACGCAAATAACCATCTATCCATAGGTTGAGAATCGCCCTTTTTAATGTGAGAAAGACGAGCTTTCAATTCCATAGATCGTGCCATACTAGCATGCATAAAACGAGTTTGCAAACGGTTCCAAATTTCCACAGAAGTAGATAAATCATGCACGTCAACAAATACATCACGAGATAATGTTGCAAAAATCCAAGATTTGATTTGTTGATCAACACGTAAATATTCATAAAATTGAGCATTAGGAACCGAGACACCATGTTCATCAAACATATAAGCAGGAGGAATTGAAACAGTGCCTTCAACCATACCAAGTAATTGATGGGAAAGAAGCAAACAAGTAATCTACGTTTTCCATAATAAATAATCTTCAGGAGAAGAAAGAGTGATGGTTACTAAGTTTGTAAGATTCGGAGCCAATAATTGCGGAAGAACAAAACTCGAAGGCTGCACAAAAGAGGAGGCCGAAGGAACGGCAGTCAATGTGGTTGATGGACGAAAACCAAGTGGAGTTCGTGGAGAAACTCCGCCGACCGAGCCTGGCGCAAAGAGGCTGGAGGTTGGTGGCGCGCCATAGAGTGTGGCGGGCAGCGTAGGCTGGGGCATCGATGGGCCAGCAGTGTACGCGAGAGAACCAAGATGGTTCACTGATGAAGCGAGGCCATGAGGGTGCTGCACCGACGAGGAGACAGCAGCATTGACCGAAGGAAGGAGGCCACGCGTGGGCTGCGACGTGAAGAACGAAGCAGCGGCAGCGGAAGACGGCGTGGCGGGGGCGGCATCCATGGTGGAGGACGGTAAACCAAAAGAAGGAAACATGGAGAAGGTAAAAAAAAAATTAATTTAACCTAAGCTGTAATACCATGTACAAGTGTGGAGAATAATTGTGTTAACCTAATTAGGTTAACCCTGACATTCAATATATATAGGGTTTATAATACAGACCTAAGACTATGAAAAGTCCCTTCTATCCTTTTACATACAATATTACGCTAATAGGTTTCAATATAAACCCCAAAGTCCAGTTCACCATCTACCTTGACCAACCTTGACTTCCATCCCAAGCATTAAACAACCTCACCGACCAACTCCCTCATTGGTCGAACCACCACTTACGCCGGCATACCGATCGACTCCATTACCAACGCTGCCACTAATTGGACCTACACCAACACTGATATCTCATCTTCGCAACCAATCCATAACACATACATCTCTCTCATCTTCCCTGAATTCCCAACCACCACCGCCACTCCCTGTGCAGCAACCACCCTTTCCAACCTGAAAACCACCATACCCAACCCCAAACCCCACCTCGGAATCTCTTAAACAAGTAAACAATCGTACTCAACACGAAAACACGCCCGGTGGCGTCTCTTTAATGGAGCGAATTCGGTGGAGGCGAAGGAACTATGTTGTTGCTGTTGTTAATTGTTGGTGACTGTGACGTGGAGAATGGTGGTCTGGTGGTGATATTATTACCCTTTCTTATTCTAATATCTATACTAGCAACCTCACGTGTTCTGTTTTGGGTTTTTCTCTCCTTTCCCCTTGTAACCCTTCCCTTACCTTGTTTCTTTTCCTTTCCCCCTTTAAAAACAAACGTCCCCTTAATACTTAACTAACTTCATGAGTCATTAATAAAGTAGTAATGTATTCTGTTATTCTGTACCTAGAAAATGCTTTTTATAAGAACCGTTGGATTTAAGATGTTATCGGCAGTGTATAGTTGCTTTATGCTGAGTACACGGATTGCGCTCTGTCTATGTGTTTATTAGCCAATAGGATTGAGCTTTTCTTCAAAACATAAAAGAAACATTCTAGTAATGCTAGGCAGTGCTAGCTAGAGTATTTATTTGGGCCTTGACAGTTGGCCCAAGCAAGTTTAGTTTAGACGCGTCTAGTATTATCGGTTGGTCCATTGCATATTCTAACTGAGAAATTTCACCCATAAGTTTAATTTTGTAGAAAAAACTATTGTTTGGGCCCATGAGATTCAGTAAATTAACTTAAGAATAAAATTGTGTACTATTGTTTAACTTGTTTCAACTTGTTCGCCTCAATTCACATATATTTTCTCGGTTTATTTTTATTAGCAAGTAGTAAAATCTTTTATTTTATGGCAATTTTAATTACTCGTAACCCATTATATTTGGGGCTGAGTTCTCTTTATCTCTCTTCGATGCATGTTCATTGGTTTTTGTTGTGCCTCCAATTGCAAGTAAAAGAACACAAAATAGAGGGATAACAAACTGCTTCATTTAAACGAAAAAAAAAAGAAAAAAAAGTGCCCATTTAAACTAAACAATAATTTTTTGAAAAAACAAATGCAAATACTGTTCGCATGCATATATATATACCACTCATATTTCCTCATTTTATGAAGATTTGATCATTTTACAATGTTTTTGCTTATTTTATGTTTTACTTATTTTATATTTTTGCTCATTTAACATTTTTATGCTCATTTCGCAACGTTTTTGCTCATTTTACGTTTTATCTCATTTAACTTTTTTATGCTCATTTTACGCTTTTCTCCTTTTACATTTTTGTTTATTTTACGTTTGTGATAATTAATGTTTTCTACTCAATTTATACTTTTGCTCATGTTTTACCTTTTTTTGCTCATTTTTAAGTGGTTCTCACCATAAGAGGGTTCTCGCTCGAACCCAACCCTATATATATATATATATATATATATATATATATATATATATATATATATATATATATATATATATATATATATATATATATACATATACATATGATATACATATACATATACATATAATATATATATACATATACATATATTATATGTATATGTATATGTATATGTATATGTATATATATATATATATATATATATATATATATATATATATATATATATATATATATATATATATATATACTTCCTCCGTTCTGTTTTAAATGAAACATTGGGTGAAATGACACTATTCATTGATCAATTTTGACTCCAATTTATCGCCATTATATGAAGAAAAACATAGTCAAGTGGGATCTTGTTAGATTCGTCTCGATGCATACTATCACATTATAACTTTTTTATATTTTTTACGTGTGCATAACTAAAGATATTAATGATTAAAGAAGCGCGTTGGGTTGCGTGAAAAAACAAACGTTTCATTTAAAACAGAACGGAGGAAGTATATATACATATATACATATATACATATACATATATACATATATACATATATACATATATATATATATATATATATATATATGTATAGGCTCAATTAATCAGTAGCCCAATAAAGACATAAAAGCCTCCTAAGGTCTTGGACAGGTGGCAGCAGTGGGTCCCACTTGTGAGTTGACCTAATCTCAGGAGTTTGGGGATCCACTAAAGGGCTGAAATGATTGTTGCTTGAAAAGGCAACATAGCCATTGATCCTAAGGAGGCCCATCCAATCAACGTTTCCTGTCTGGGAATCCCCAACATTATAAATACCAACAGTCTCATCAATGAACGGGTATTTAATTCTCACCTAACAAACTAGAGCATCTCTCTCTACCTCAATCATCTACTGACTTGAGCGTCGGAGGGGAGATCCTGGAAACACCCTCGGGGTAGTCTAACCTTCTTTTTCAGGATTTCGGCGTACGGATAACGGAGCTCAGGCGTACGCTCTTGTGGCCCACATCAAGTCTCACCACCTATTATAATCCTTAATTTCTTAGCAGAAACAGTTTGGCGCCGTCCGTGGGGAAGTTACAAACAAAGTTGCTTCGCCACCACTCAGTAAGGATCACATCATTATTACTCAGCAATGGCCCCAGCCAAGAGCACTCGCAATAACACTACACGAAAATCCATTTTTGGCAACGAAGCATGTCGTTGCGAAAAATATCTTTGGCAACAAGTTTTGATTTTCCGCAACAATTTGGGTTCGTTATGGGAGATACCGTTACTAAAGGTATACGCAACGACTTCAACTTGTTGCGAAATATACTTTTTTTGCAACAAACATTTCGTTGCCAAAAATAACTTGTTGCCATATCTCTGATTCGCCTTGGGACATGAATCTTATTTTTCGTAACGACTAGAGTCGTTACCAAAAATACATTTCTTTAACATCAACCATAGTTGTTGCCAAAAATATATTTCGCTACAAATTATGTCGTTGCTAAAAACCATTGGCACATACATGAATAGATGCTTTCAGCAACAACATTGATTGTTACAAATAATAACTCATTTACAACAACTATACTTTTATTGGCAAATAATACATGGGCGATAAGGTCCCTACATATATTTTTACCTTTATAGTGAATATGTAACATTTCCTGTTAATATACAATTTATAGGGACAATTTACATTCATAGCTACTTTATAGCCATAACAATTGACTAATTTATATAACTGTCAATGAAGTATATGTTTGTTACATAACTTAGATAATCTAACAAATACGTAACACATTTTATAGATCCTTAAATATCTTAATATTAGACGTATACCAAAAGCTTTGCCTAGCTAAAAGTTTGGCAAAAAATAGTTAGACAAAGTTGTTAGCCCTACACAAAATCATAAGCATCACCATCACTTCTCATCATAAGCATACGCATAAGCATAAGCATCGTTACTTCTCACTGTCGATCATCATAATCATAGTTGACGAAGTTGTTAGCTTCACTTTTTAATGTTGATCATCATCATAAGCATCATCATCACCAAAATTCATCCTAAAAGCTTAGAAAAAGGAAAAACAAAAGTAAGCCAAGACACGAAGTTGTTGGCGGCATCGTATCAACATGGAGAGGGGAGATGGTGGAAAAAAAAAGAAGGTAACATTGACATGCAAAATGAAATAAAGGAATTGAATACTACTAACTAACCTGGAGCATCTTGTGATCATACCTTCAAATCGCTATGGGCAGACAATTGTATAGGAGTTTAAGAAGAGAGAAAGTGAGAAAAATCCGTACCACACTACGGGCAGCAAACATCAGTAAACTGCTATGGAAGTTGACATCAACCTTCTCCCATGACACTCGAGATAAACCCGTAACAAATTCCTCTACAAGTAATCACCCAAATAAAAAGTTTCAGATGATAGAGAAATCCAACAAAGGAAGCTGGAAGCAGAGAACATATACTCAAGGAGGAAGCTAAAAAATTTAAAAAGTGCAATTACCTAAAGATGAATTTATATTCAGAACTTTAGATTGAACTAGTTAGGCTCAAATCACTGCCAGAATTGAACTAGTTCCCACTAGTGGAAAAAAACATTTAGTGCTCCGGTTAAAAACAGTACAAGTGCTTCGTATTTGACCCGTAGCAAACGCCATACGAGCACTTGAGCATTTATGTAAGAAAATATCATACTGAAGTAATATGATATAGTAATATGTAATTAACGAAATATGTATCATAATTCTTTACGCCTAAGTCATTATCGGTTCAATAATTTTATGGTGCATATAAAATCAAATAGTGATTTCGCCAAAACAAACAAATAATAATACTATGTTGGCAGGATCCAACCTAAAATAATTGTTAACATGGAAATGCAAGGTTAAAGAGTACCCAACTGCTGGACAAGACGGGAAGCCTTCTAATTTGAGACTCTCAGTATGGCATAAAAAGCATACTTGTTGCGACACCGGTTGCTATCTTTGCACCTGGAATTCTGGAGTAGTCAGATTCATACACTTAAGAAGTGTGTTGATACTTAAATTAGAAATAACTATTAAACCAGGGACGTTTACAATTTTCCAGGGTCCCTGGCTTTTGAGAAGAAATCAAAGAAGAAAAAGCGAAAGCTTAGAAACAAGCATATCAAACTAGGGATGTCTACAATTTTCCTTTCCACTTGAACAGAGAAAGACAAGAATGTACATAACCTAAACAACCCATTTAATTGGTATTTGGACTCCGCAGTTATTGAAACCAAGTCTCATTAGCCGTTCCCTTCACCCTCGCTAATCCTTTGGTAGTGTCTAAGATTTTAAAGACCTCTTGAAAAACCACAATAAAGCACCATATATATATTGTTTCTGCTAAGAAATTAAGGATTATAATAGGTGGTGAGACTTGATGTGGGCCCCAAGAGCGTACGCTTGAGCTCCGTTATCCATACGCCGAAATCCTGAAAAAGAAGGTTAGACTACCCCGAGGGTATTTCCGGGATCGCCCCTCCGACGCTCAAGTCAGTAGATGATTGAGGTAGAGAGAGAAAATCAAGAGAGAGATGCTCTAGTTTGTTATGTGAGAATTGAATACTCGTTCATTGATGAGACTGTTGGTATTTATAGTGTTGGGGATTCCCAGACAGGAAACGTTGATTGGATGGGCCTCCTTGGGATCAATGGCTATGTTGCCTTTTCAGGCAACAATCATTTCAGCCCTTTAGTGGATCCCCAAACTCCTGAGATTAGGTCAACTCACAAGTGGGACCCAATGCTGCCACCTGTCCAAGGCCTTAGGAGGCTTTTATGTCTTTATTGGGCTGCTGATTAAGTGAGCCCAAACAATTAGCCCCACGCCAGGGATGGGGAATCATAGAGGTCCGACTGGGTGGCGCCCATCCGTGGCGGAATAGTAACTGATTTAATTCCGATCGACTCACTGCCTGTCCAAGGTAGATAGGCCGAGTGAATCATGGCGCCGACCGAGTCATTTCCTATTGAAGGGATTAGTGCCAACCGAGTCACTTCCTATTGGAGGGATTAGTGCCGACCGAGTCACTTCCTGTTGGGGAGATCAGCGACGACCGAGTCACTTCCTTTTGAAGGGATTAGTGTCAACCGAGTCACTTTCTGTTGGGGAGATTAGCGCTAAACGAGTTGCTTCTTGTTGGGGGGACCACATGTCCGACTGGGTCATTCCCCATTGATGACTGCAAAAGTCGACCGAGGGTGTGTTGCCCATTACTTAGCCGCATTTGGCCAAGTATAGGAGCGACTCCGCAATGGAGAGAGAGCTCCTATTAGCCGAGTGAGTAGGAAGCCACTCGGATGAGGGGCCAATGAGCCCCAAACTGTCTGAGTGGGTGCTAGTTGATACTTAGCCAGACTTGCCTAAGTATAAAAGCGACTCGGCAATGGAGGGAGCTCTTGTTGGCCGAGTGAGTAGGGATGCACTCGGATGAGGGGCCAATGAGCCCTAAGCTGTCCGAGTGGGTGTTGTTGCTACTCAGCCATACTTGCCTAAGTATAAAAGCGACTCGACAATGAGCTCTTGTTGGACCGAGTGAGTAAGTGGCCACTCGGATGAGGAGATAATGAGCTTCAAGCTGTCCGAGTGGGTGCTAGTTGATACTTAGCCATACTTGCCTAAGTATAAAAGCGACTCGGCAATGGAGGGAGAGCTCTTGTTGGCCGAGTGAGTAAGTGGCCACTCGGATGAGGAGCTAATGAGTCCCAAGCTGTCCGAGTGGGTGCTAGTTGATACTTAGCCATACTTGCCTAAGTATAAAAGCGAGTCCGCAATGGAGGGAGAGCTCCTGTTGGCCGAGTGAGTAAGTGATCGCTCGGATGAGGAGCTAATGAGCCCCAAGCTGTCCGAGTGGGTGCTAGTTGATACTTAGCCATACTTGCCTAAGTATAAAAGCGACTCGGCAATGGAGGGAGAGCTCCTCCTGGCCGAGTGAGTAAGTGGTCGCTCGGATGAACAACTAATGATCCCCAAGATGCCCAAGTGGGTGCTAGTTGATACTTAACCATACTTGCCTATGTATAAAAGCGACTCGGCAACGGAGAGGAGCTCTTGTTGGCCGAGTGAGTAGGACGCCACTCGGATGAGGGGCTTAATTAGCCCCAAGCTGTCCGGGTGGGTGCTAATGGATACTTAGCCATACTTGCGTATGTATAAAAGCGACTCGGCAACGGAGGGGAGCTCCTGTTCGCCGAGTGAGTAAAACGCCACTCGGATGAGGGGCTAATGAGCCCCAAGCTGTCCGAGTGGGTACCAGTTGATCTTCATGTCTTGCCCGATGGAGTAGTGGTTATTTCGTCCGAGCGGGTATGTCCGACCCCAAATGCCACATGGCTACCCTGGATACTTGGGATTTTGGGACCCTTCTCATAGGCTGAGCTGACTAGGCACTATGGGGAATTTTGACGTTTCATCTCCCTTCGGGCTCCGAGTGACGACGCTTGGATTTCCTGGACCTCTGAAGAAGTGGGCAGAGTAGGTCTAACTGGGCCCCTTTAAAAAGCCTATTAAGGCGACGCGGGGGCTTTGCGTTGCACATCCCCCGAGGTGTGCCTATATATTCAAGGGAGGAGAGAGATAATTGGATCATTTGCTCATTTCTTTATTTCTTCTCTCTCAAAAAATCTCCAAATCCTCTCAACTTTCAAGTTCATCTTCCCCAGTCTTTCCGTCCGACCAGGTACGCTCTTGACTTCCATTTAAGTTTCTTTTTATGTTTTTCTTTCAAATAATCTCGGCCGACTCCCTTGTCCATGAATAATGGGAGATTCGTCCGAGTCAGTGACACCACCGACCTCACATCCCTATTTATTGTCCGAGGAGGTGAGGGGGATGGGAATAACGTTGGTGTCGACTGTAATAAGTTGCCCCGACCCCTCGGTTGTGCTCGACGCCATTTCTCTTATGAGCCCCTCATCTTCGGTAGAGGAGGATGCCGAGGGCATCATTCCCTACCCTTGGGAGGTGTCCCCAGCCTATCCCCCCTCGAGGAGTTACTTAGACAAGTATTTGTCTTCTGATGTAGTGAGGGTAGCCATGCCGAGGGAAGCAGGAGAGACATCAACTTCGGGCCAGGAGATAGAATATCCCGACCCGGATCCGAAGGGGGGTCCGGGGACCTTTTTTCCTAAACTGACTCTGATAAAGTCCCTCATGGATGATCTCTGAGGGACAGCTACGAGGTTCCAAATAAGGGATCCATATTACTTGGTCCGACCAGAGGCTCATCACACCGTACTTACTCCTCCACCCGGGTGCACGGTTGTGTATTATAAGTCCATAGAGATGGGGCTTTGGTTTCCTCTGACCCCCTTTGTCAAGGAGCTCCTAAATGCTTATAACTTGGCAATTTGCCAGATTTCTCCCAACTCCTGGGGAGGGATCAATGCCTACGAAGTTCTGTGCGACTTGCTGAATGTCCAACCGACCCTCACGTTGTGGAGGCATTTGTATAAATTGGTCGAGGTGATGGCCGGAACGAATGGGCCTGGATGGTGGAGTTTCCAGGTCCGACCGGGGTATCGGGCTGTACTTAACCTCCCCACTTCTCAGAAGGGGTTCAGAAGGGAGTTCGCCTTCATATACTTTGGCGGAGATTGGGGGGTTCCTCTGGTCCCCCCGGATGTCGAACCCAACGTCAACCTGAATTTCCGAGTCCCCGATCTTACAGACGAGGAGGGCGTGGCGGCTTGTTATATGCAAACCGAGTCAAAGATCGTGAATGGGGATGAGATATTCGTGTCGGGCCAGTGATTACCCAGCTGTCATCTTTTAAAAAATGAGCACTTTCTCTCGGCTATGGGGTTAAGCACGACCTTTCCGAAGGTTAATTTGCCGAGGAGGTGGCTTAGGTTGTGGTCGGATGACCTGTGTTTTTTACTTCTTTTTGTCTAACTTTTTGTTTCCTTCTCACAGAACACTCCCGAGCCTACTTAGAAGAGACTGACCCAGCAATGGTCGATAAATTGAACTCTGCAGCAATGAGGGTGGCTCGGATGAGGGCCGAGATAGCGGCCAAGACCATAAAGGTGCCTGCTGCGCCCAAGGTTAGTGTATTCATGATCTATGCTTTGTTCTGCCAATTGTCTATTTGTTTATCCTTTATTTTATACTGAGTGACTTAACTGTTTTCCGACCCGATTCAGGACCCTGCCAATCCAAAACCGAGGAAGAGGAAAGAGCGGTCTGCTGATAAGGTTCCTCAGACTGAAAAGGCCGTTGCGATGGCTAAGGCTGAGCGATAAAAGAAAGCGGTGAAGAAGTCCAAGTCCATCGAGGTTAACAGCCCAAGGGACTCTGGCAAGGGGCCGTCTCAGCAGGCCGACGGTACTCACATCTCCCTTCATTCATCGGAATTTAATCCGATCAAGAGTCCTGAATATACTCCCCGATCTCCCACGTATGCGACCCTGGGGGATGGTCCTGTAGATGTGGTCGCTTCCACCGTGCCTTACACAGGACTCAGTCGGGCCGAGAAGGACGGTCGGTGGACCAAGGCTTTGGAGTATCTATATTCTCCAGCCGACCGGGAGCATATCAACGTCACTTAGGGTGACAACGAGACCAACGAGCTCTTCCGCTCGTGGGTTGACGTAAGTATTTTTGCTTCTTCTCGTCCATTGATCCAGGTTTTTGCTCATTTTTCGCTAACTCTTTATTGCCGTGTATCTGTTCTCCGCTCGGCTGGCGAATGTGTCCCAGAACCGGGTGAGCTTGGCCGAGGAGGTTCATGACCTGAAGGAAAATGCTGGGAAGCATTTTGACGAAGTCTATCAGGTCAAGGAGGCCAAACGCATAGCCGAGTCAATGCTCGATGATGCTCTGAAGGCCATTGAGACTGATCAAAACAACTTTAAGGCCGAGCGGGACAAGTGGGAGACGGAGAGATCCGACCTCATCCTAGCTCGCGACTCTGCTCAGACCGCTAATGATGATGCGGTCACTAAGCTGAAGGAGGTTGAGCAGAAGGTAACTGATCTCCAAGGCAAGTTGGAGGAAGCTGAGAAGTTGGTGAAGACGGAGGAGCAGTGGTTCAATGATTGGCAGCAGACCGAGGCCTGCGAAGTTTATGCCAACGAGGTGGGCAGCAAGGCTCAGAAGATGGGTGAGGACGAGGCTCTGGATCGTCTGAGAAAGGTACTTGCCGAATCCCACCCTGAGCTGATTTGGGAGGAGGTCTGGTCGGGATATCAGGAGTCTATAAATGCTGAGACTGCTGAGATTCGGGCCAAGATAGATGCTGAGGCTGTTGAGATTCGGGTTAAGCTGGCTCTTGAGGGGTCTTCTGATGATGAAGATGATGATGATGATGACGATGACGAGGAGACTGACGGGGTTGGTCGGGAGACTGAGCTGATAGATGATAATGCTGCCACCAAGGAGACCGAGCTGGTGGATGATAGTGTTGACACCAAGGAGGCCAAGCTGTTGGGTGATAATGCTGCCACCAAGGAGACCGAGCTGGTGGATGATAATGCTGCAACCAACTCTGGCAGCGTTTCCGACCTTCCCCATCCCCCTAGCTCTTAGGTTTCCTAGCCTTTGTACTTAGCTGTTTTTTCTGCCAACTCTTTTGTAATCGCCCGATTAACTTAATGAAATTATCCTTTGCTTCACTTTCAGATTGTGTTTGTTGATTGCAATATTATCCGACTGACTTTATCATTCTGACTCTCTTTGTCCGACTAACTGGTTAAGTTGTAAACATTTGTTCGAATTTTGACTAAGTTTTTGTCATTGACTGGTTACGTCACAATTGGTCCGACTAGTTAAGTCTCTACCGCATTGATTATTTTTTGACTGGTTAAGTCCTTTTAATTGATGGCAGAAAATGTCCGACTATTTCGACTGGTTAAGTCTAGTAGTCCGACTCGATACAAAATGTGCCGACTAGCTACAATTGCTGTTCAGCTATTACATATGCCCCTATTGCAATTAACAAACATTATACATATAATTTCTTGAGGTTGTCTGCATTCCAGGGTCGGGACAGGGGGACACCTTCCGGGGATTCCAGTCGGAATGTGTCGGGTTTGGCTATTTCTGTCACCTTGTAAGGGTCGTCCCAGTTAGGTCCCAACTTCCCTTTCAGGTGTGAGAGTCCAGTAGCTTCTACTTTCCGAACGACCCAATCGCCGAGTTGTATTGGTCTGGCCTTTACTCGGCGATTGAATTTCCGAGTGATTCTTTGTTTATACCGAATGGACTTCAGTAGTGCATTGCCCCTTGTTTCTGGCAGCAGATCCAAGTTGACAGGCTTTTCTTCTTCATTTTTCTCAAATTCATAGACGGTCATTCAGGGTGAGGGGATGCCGACCTCCACGGGGGAGGACCGCCTCACTTCCATATACCAAACTGAATGGAGAATGCCCTGTTGCCTCTTTGGTGGTAGTCCAAGCTGACCATAGGACGCCGGGTAGGTCATCGACCCACGCTCCTTTTGCGTCTTCCAAGGATGTTTTGATTCCCTTGAGGATTATTTTGTTAGCCGACTCGGCTTGCCCATTGGTTTGCGGCCTTGATACTGCGGAGAACTTGGTCTGTGGAATCCGAACCGGGCGCAGTAATCGCGAGTGGGACCACTATTGAATTGTCGTCCATTGTCGGACACCAACGACCTTGGTACTCCAAACCTGGTGATGATGTTCCTCCAAATGAACGCCTGAACTTGCTTGTCTGTTATAGAAGAGAGTAGCTCGGCCTCTGTCCACTTAGTGAAGTAGTCGATGGCGACTATTAAGAACTTCCATAGACCAGAAGCTGGGGGGAATGGTCCGAGTAGGTCCATACCCCATTTATCGAATGGTAGAACTGCTTGAATTGTTGTCAAGGGAGTGGTTGGTGCTCTTGGAATGTCCGAGTGGATTTGGCACGACGGGCACCTTTTGACCAACTCCTGGGCATCTGATTTCAGAGTAGGCCAGTAGTAACCTGCTCTGAGAGCCTTGCCAGCTATGGTCCTTCCCCATTGGTGGCTTCCACAGGCTCCTTGGTGGATTTCCCTTAGGATGTAATCCCCTTCTTCAGGGGTCACACATTTGAGCAGAGGGTGGGTGAAGGACTTCTTGTAGAGTTGGTCCTCATGCCATATGAACCATCCGGATCTACGCTTGACTCGCTCGGCCTCCTTGTGGTCCTCGGGTAGTACTCCATCTCTCAAGTATTTGACCACCTCTTCCATCCAAGTGGATGTCCGATTCAGTACTAGTTGCTCCTTGGCATTGATCATCCGGGTCGATTAGGCCCGTAAATGGTTCAATGGTGGGTGTTTTGATCTTTCCCGGGCTAGGCGCCTCTAGGATTGCTTAACTGAATGGGACCATGAACTTAAGAGCTCCACTGTTGATCCGAACGGGTTTTGATTGGACGGAGTCACCATGCCCCTCCCGCTGAGAGGCTTTCTTGTCTAGAATGTATCTGGCGTCCAGCCCCTTGCTGAGGCGCTTCTCGTTGAGGAAGTGTCGAGCATCGTTGGGTTTTTGCCCGACATTGCCCCTGGGTGATTTGGACACGTGGGTATCTTCCCCATGCCGAGCGGATCTTCCCTTAGACAGATGATGCTCCTCTTCCCCCTGCCTCAATCGTTGCCGATTATGTTGGCTGTGTTCTCTTGCTCCCGATCGTTGCTGGCTAGGCTGACCATGGGCAGAGCGGTGAATGTTTCTTCCCGAAGGGAAGGGACCAAGGCTTGATCCTGGGGTTTTGATAGAGGGCGCCCCTGTTGTAGGTTGGCTAGCATGTCCATCAGGCTACGTTGCAGGGTCTGCTGAAGCTGAGCAGCTATTAAGTTGATATCCGATGTAGATATGGGTTAGGGGTCAGCATGTTGTAGCTGTTGTGAGGGGTTAGGTCCATTTTCGATGGACTGTTCTTCTTCAGGGTCGATGGTCTGGATTGTGGGAGTCCGACGAGGGAGAGGTGAAGGTACTCTCTCGGACCTCTGTTGGCGGGTGGGCGAGGTGCCCGTTCGGATCTTTGAGCCTGTGCTAAAGACTGTTTACACTACAAGAAAATCAATTTTTGGCAACAAATTTTTCGCAAGAACCAAGATTTTTGTTACTAAAAATGATATTTAGCAGCGAACTTTTTAAGTCGTTACTAAAGTTTGTTACCATAAATGAAATTTCACCTTCCCTCCACAAAATTTCGTGGGGGTAGGATTAAGTGAAAATAGAGCAACCTTTAGCAACAACGGTGCTGTTATTATAAATTTAATTATTTATGGCAACGAAAGCAACTTGTTACCTTAAATTTTTTGTTTTTGGCTACGAAATTTTTTGTTGCCAAACATAATATATTTTCTAATATTCTAAAAAACATAAATGGCACCTTTTCCTTTTCTGTTCGAGTAAAAACACAAATAGCTCCCTCCAAAACCCTTGTTTCCCTAAAAAAAAAACCCATTTTCAGTTTTTCACTGCTCACAAACTCCACGACCACCTCCGACCTGCTCACTGCGAAGTCGACAACCTCCGGCCTACTCACTTCAGCCCCGCATTTTCCCAGCGAAGTAGCCCATCGAATTCCGCATCTGCAGCCCCTCATCTGCCTAGCGAAACCTGCGATGAGTTGAACTCCGGCCAGCGAATTCTGGCGAGGTGAAGCTGCACACTAGTGGAAAAAACAGAGCATTTCATGTTAATGTGGTATGGTTTCGTTATTTTTCGATTCATTCTCTGATGTGTTTATTGTTCAATTACAGGAGGAGATGGAGAAGAAGAGAGAGATTGATGGGGAAGTATCGAAAATCTTCCAATCAAACGGTCACCCTCTTTATTCCTTTACAAAGACAATCTCGATTCTTCACTCAAAATCGCTGCTCAATTCGCCACGCTACTTCAAATTTGTTTTTCATGATTGAATTTTAAGGCTTGATTTGGAATGAAGGTAATCTTCTAATCCAACTCTAGGTTTTCTATTCACTTGTGAAATTGAAGCACAAAAAATATGATATTGTGATTACACCCCCGCTGAGAGCACAAACTCATCGTATATTTCAGATCTTCGACCACAATTACTTATATCATTTACCAGTACAAGTATGATATTAGTAACCCCTTTTTTTTATTAAGAAAGATAATATGTGAGATGATGGGATTGGAAAATTATTCAACCCAATTTATATTACATCCGGTTCTTTGCTATTTTTTTGTGACGCTTCATTGAGGAGTGCCTGGTGAGTTTGAACTTTGTTGAATTTGTGATCATCACTGTTCAACCTGGTAGCAAGATTTGGGTATAGCTTCTAGCCTGATTATTCATGGACCCTTAACAGTGCGCTTGGAATCCTCTGAAACTTGGAGGGACCTAAACATGCAATAATTGTGACCTTCCAGGAAATTGAAGGCATGATTGAAGCTCAAATCCGCCAGTGTCTTATTGTCAATACCATTGAAACTTTATAATATTCCCTTAGAAAAATTGGGTTCCTGTTCGTGTTTTACAGACAAGAAATTTTCCCTGCCAAAATCCTCCTATAGGTCAAAGAGAAAGATAGAGCGACGGACGGTGGATGACCGATTCTTTGAGATCTATTTGTGTGATAGAGAGGGGGAATGGGAGTTGAGATTTGAGAAAGAACCAAAGAAACGAGAGGAAAAAGGTATCCTAGGAGGTGGATGGAGTAGCTGTATAGTATTACCCTTCCATTATTTCCACTATGCTAATCACATTAAAGTTCATACTTTAACCCCTTGACTATTGTTATAGATCTTCAAGCTCTTTGGTATCAAGTATCAACTGTGATATTTATGTGTTAGTTCTACAATTAACCAATATATGCAACGTTGTTATAGATATGTATTATGTAGCCTTAATCCTAATCACTAGATATCTGCACGAAGTTTGTTTCCCGAAGAATGATCTTCATGTTACATTGGATGTCAGTAGGATGGCTCATGTAGATAAAAAAGAAGCAAAGAAGTATACTCTTGTGTTTGAGGGATCGCTTCATTTCACGGATTTCTAAGTGTAAGAAATCATCCTGAGGTAAGCATTGCATAATTGTGGTTCTTTGCTAGTTCACATCTTTGTGGTATATGCTAGCAGTTTTTGTTATTCATTTCAAAAATTAGCTTTAGCGATAAGGATGAACCTGCTTCAATAGGTTGAATATAATCAAAAGATGTGAAAGTTTAAAATTTGAAATGTTTCACACCAATTATTTGAACCTCCACTCTGTCCACTTCACTTTGAATATATATATATATATATATATATATATATATATATTTGATTGAGTTCATGTGATCAGAATGGATATTATGGTGAGAAGTGAGAAGAATTCTAGGACATTAGATCAGCAAAATCCAAGGGTCAAAAAGAATTTGCTACATTAATGGCAAAACCGTAATATAGCAACTTGTTTTTTTTTTACTTTTTCACTCTAACTTCCCCATAATCTCAGCTTTCTCAATCATAATTGTTCAGTCTCTCTCCTCTCTAAGTCTCACCTCCCTCTCAATCTCTCTCCTCTCTAAGTCTCACCTCCCTCTCAATCTCTCTCCTCTCTAAGTCTCACCTCTCTTAATAATATATAATTGATCAGGAATTTTCAACGGCGTGAGATCTCCAATCTCCGGTGGAATTCTTTGTGGTGAAATATTCCCACTGAAATTATTATTGCAACGAAATCAACTCAGTCCAATTGCTGAGGAAATTTTGGGAGATCTCACCAAGCAAATTGTTTGCCGATAACCCAAGTTCTTATACACTCGTAAGACTGCTTAATGACAAGGGCAAATCCCCAATGAGTTTATTTCCAGCAGCAGCAAAATAAGTAAGGTTGGTACTTGGTACATAAACCAAGCTCACTAGGAATACTAGAGTTCAATCTATTCATTCGAATATAGATTGTTTGTAATTGCTATAGCTCTACATAAATGTTCCTATAACTCTGATTAGTAATTGCTATAACTCCAAGGAAATGTTCCTATAACTCTAATTTGTAATTGTTATAACTCAAAAGAAATGTCCCTATAACTCTATTTAATAATTGCTATAACTCTACAGAAATGTTCCTATAACTCTAATTAGTAATATGCAATAACTCTTAAGAAATGTTCCTATAACTCTAGTTAGTGATTGCTATAATGGTAAGGAAATGCTTATATGATCATAGTACCTAGTCTCGCATATTTGAACTCCTAAAGAATCATGTAGATTATATAATATTGGAGTAAGATGAGAAGTTTGTTGCCGAAAAAATGAGAAGATTGCTATAATGGTAAAGATGAGAAGTTTGTTGCCGGAAAAAACTGAAGAACACTAGAAAAGTTTCGGTGGTGCTGAATCGAATTTCTTTTTGCATAAGTTGAAATGAAAGAAAGAAGCAAAAGGGAGAGGAGGGTGTGTGGAGGAGAGAGAAAATGTGGCACGTTGATTTATTAAAATCCGATAGTTGTAGTTCTTTCTCATTTCTCATATAAAATGCTTTTTCATGTGATATTTCCCCTATATATATATATATATATATATATATATATATATATATATATATATATATATATATATATATATATATATATATATATATATAAGTGAGTTCATATGAGAATACTTACTTACATGAGAAATGAGAATGGATTTTACGCGCTATAACTCTAATGAACAAGTGATGTAACTCTAATGAAAAAGTGATGTAAGCAAGCAAATGGATGTTTGAAGAACTATACAGTCGTTCAATGAAGAAGGTATTGGATTGGTTCAACATCAAGAAGGAGAAAATCGCGAAATCATCGAGTGAAGAGGAAACAGAACCACGAGATTCTCCGTTCTGATCTCGTCAAATGTCGTCTTTTCTTCATTTTTCTTTCTTTTTCTTTATGATTTTCTGCAATTTTCAGGTACTTTTTGATCAATTTTGCGTTTTTGTTTTCAGTATTAGCATGCATTTGATTGTGATATCGATTTCTTGATATTAGAAATGCTATGAAGATTTTAGGAATGTATATAGCTAGGTTTCTTGACATTTGAAATTTTATTAGGATTTAGGAATGTATATATGATGTCGATTTCTTGATATTAGAAATGCTATGAAGATTTTAGGAATTTATATAGCTTTCTTGACATTTGAAATGTTATTAGGAATGTATATATGATGTCGATTTTCCATGATTTTGATGTCAATTCCATGCAATTTGATGTCGATTTTCCATGATTTTTGTGATAAATAAAGCCTATTATGTTAGGAATGTATATATGATTCTTTTTGGTTCTTAAAAGTTCCTTTAATGTAGTTGTTTTTGTTGTCTAAAGTGCTTCAAATGAGTTCAATTAGTTAGAGGCTTTGTACTTGACTTATAGGAATATTCAAATTCTTTGTTTCTGGTAATGATAAACCATTCGTATTTCGTGTTGTTTGTTAATTATAGATTAGCTTTCAAATTAAGAGTCTGCTGGAAACACATTATCTTTCTTTTGATAGAGATAAGACACTGTCTATACAACCCTCACCAAACATTCTGGGTGGGAGCCTCTTTAAGATTATCGGGCATGGGGTTGATCTAGAGTATGGGAAGTTTCAGTTGTAACTTGTAACCCATGGCAACAATACATAGCCACTGGGAAGTAAGTTATGCAAGCCTTCTATATGAGCTAATGAACCAAAAAATTGAACTTAGTCAACTTCTTAGGAACTTAAAATTTCATACTAACTTATGTCCAAACAAATGGGGCCCATGACAATCTTGTTCCTTATATGACAAAATTGACAACAGTAGATAGTGATACCTCTTTTTTTTTATGAAGGCTACATATTTAATGTTGTACAAGGGTATGGTTAGCATCTATGTTTTGCAGTTCTGACTTGTAATTTACAGTCATATTTTCTTAGCTTATTAGATGATTAGTCAGAATGAAACATGAATCTGTTTCTTTTTGCAATTTCACCTATAATATATGATTGGGTGGTTGAACGCTTCTGTAAGAGCAGCTATGGTTAACAGTCAGCTTAGCCGAAGATAATTGTTGCTCACTTTCCAAATAACATTATGGTAAAATTGGTTCAAATCTCGATTTCTTGCAATTGGTTGCCTAGTTGTTTCCTTCAAGGACTTGCTGTTTGAGTTGTATATTCACGCGCTTATGATTTTTTACCTACTTTATGTTCGAGTTCCAATAAACATTATGTTATGCAATAATTTAGTTTGCATCGTGTGAATTGATCCTTGTTCCTTATTTTTCTTTTTCAATTGTAGTGTGAAGGACCCTTGTTCCCTGTCTTCATAGGACGAAGAGACAACCGGTCGTCATACTTTGATGAAGCGAATGAACATATACCAAAAGCAGACAATAGCATAACAGAGACACTTATGTTGTTGTTTTCACAAAGGAGACTTAATAAGGAAAAAACTGCCAGCATGTTAGGTACTTCACTCCTACATTGACCTAAGTTTAGACTTTATTTTCCTAATTTCATACTTAACATTGTTTTACACCATTGCTTCTTAAAGGGGTACACAACATATGCATGATTTTGTGTGAATTCTTTCCAAAAGAACTCTCTGACTTCCTGGACACTGGAATGCCTAATCGGCTAATCCCTCACTTTCCTCAGACATCACTAATCTTTCTACTAGGGATGCCATCATTCTGGTAACTGCCCACCCTTTATTTCTTTGTCATTACAGTCACTCATTTTTTTTTTCGTGTAAATGAACAATATGTTGTTATGTTGTTGGTTTGATTATGTTGTGCATTATATATTCGGATGCGGTTAGTTTCTCAACTGTTTTCTAACAGCTTTGAACCACCTGTAATATCAACTATTCACTGCAACTGTTTGGCATCATTCAAAACCTAGGGGACTCAACAAATTCCCCCTTTTTGATGATGACAAACTCTTTGAAGTTTCTTGCCACCAACAAATTAGTATAAACAGATAACTTCAACCAAAACTCAAATATTAATTGAAATAGCTTACTTGACACAAGACTCACAAGGTGAAACAGTTGAAATAAGACTCCCTTTTTTTTTACTACAACTAAAACAATACTAGGACTGACTCGGTCTATACTAGACTTAGGCGCTTCAACTTCAACTAATTTTCCCCCTTTTGGCATCATTAAAAAGCACTGAATGAAAGAATCATTGCACATAAGTTATCACCTAATTTAAAAATAGTAGCATCAACTACCAATCAGATCATCATGCTGCAAAAAATCAAGTTAGGCACAAAATTCAGAATCCATAACCAAACACAAATTATTCAAATACAAACCAGCAAAATTAAAGGAGAACCCAAATTACATAAGATAATGTTATTTAATAAAGGGGGGAAAACAGTAATTCCAAATCAGTTTATCAGAATGGGGTAGGGGGAAAACATCTAGAAAGAGGTAGTCATCTTCCTCTCCTTCTTTCTCTCCATCAGAGGCATCATCATCATCATCTTCTTGGTCAAAGGACGAGTGTAAGGATCCAGCACCTTCTTCATATTCCTCATGATCATCATCATCATCTTGATCCTCATCATCATCTTGGTGAACACCTGGATGGGAACTGTTTCCCCATTGAGAGGAATATTTTGCTTCTTGAGCAAGAGGGTGATTATTGAACCATATGTTAAGGCATGGTGATGAGAGGAAGAGCAACAGTTCATGATATGAACAATGATGAGGGCAGGGAGATTGATCTTGATCTTTTTCATCATTAAGTAAATCAAGACCATCTCCATTATTCGAGTTGTTCCCACGCCCTAAGCCTTGGGAATTAAAACTTTATTGCATAAGGAGTGGAGGACCAGCATAATAGGTTCACGCAAATTGGTAGACTGATAACTAGCCATCTTGGAGTAGGGAACAACAAACAAAAACTTATAAATCTCCTCAGATGTTACCCTAATAATAGTAGGCCAAGCATCCCCAGCATATTTATCAAACCCATCCCTTGGAATACTAAGCAGAGAAGCCACAGAAGATACATACTTAGAGATTTCACTTCCACAAACAGCAGAACCCAAAGACATATCAGGCAATTGTTTCAAATTCACATAAAATTCCCTAACAGCATCCACAAAAGCATTGTTAACATCCTTAAACAAACGCATCCAGCCTTGAAATTCCAACAATTCATGAACCTCGAGATAGAAGCGAGGCACATCAAAATAACCATCCTATATAGAACATCTAGATAACACATTTCTCTCAATAATAGGAGTAGGACCAGTAGAAATAAAAGTTTCAATAGATTTACATTTTGCAGTGCTAGGGCGTCTTGTTGGTACCCCTTTCCTCTTGGTTCCCTTAGCAGAACCAACAAATTGATCTTATAAACTTCTTCTATTTCCCTCTTCGTGACAGATCTGGTCAATCTCCTTCCTCTAGCCCTAGTAGAAGCAGATGGAGACACTTCCTTGTGGCTAGTAACCACCAAATCTTCTTCCTCCTTTAGTTCTTTCTCATCAGGAACTTCAGTAGACAACTCCTCTAAAACCCTTTAAACAGTACCAGTGACAGAATCCTTCTGATGTTCCCCCCAGGAACAGCTTCACCCTTCTTAGTGGAAATTAGGTTATGAGAAATAGCAAAGGCGGTTGGGTTTTCGGTTGAGGTGGTGGTTAAGGGTTTGGCGGTTGAGGGAGTGGGGTTAGGTTCATGAGTGGGTGGATAAGTAGGAGATGAATTTACGAAGGGAGGTGGTTGAGGTGGAGGAGGTTGATTTTGTGGTGGAGGAGGTTTATTTTATGGAGTGGTGGTAGTTGAAGTTTGAGTGGTGGATGGAGGATTTTCAGAGATAGTGGTGGAGGAGGGAGGTTTTTTAGGTTGAGTGACAGAGGGGGTTTTCTTTGGAGAGGGAGGCATTTCAGTGAAGCTCTTTGATTTTCCACCCTTCTGCCTTGTGCTAACTGAAGATTTCTTCCCCATTAATGGAAAACAGAGAACATTGAAGAACCCGCTTTTATATATAGAGAGAGAGATTGCTCGAGTGTGACCTGAAGTGATTACATAGAAAAGGGGGAAGTAATCATAACTTCCCGTAAATACCTCAACTGCCGAAAAATAAAGCGTGTACAAGATATAGAAAGCATCTACATGACAACCTGAAGAATTAAGCAAAGATATATGTATGCAATTTAACATTAAATAGTACTAATCTAACCATTAAGGGAAACAGCTGAAGCCAAATAACCTAATCCTAAGAACTCTTAATTAAGACACTTACTTAAATTTAATTAAACCTAATAAGACTCTTATCTTACAAAAGGACTCTCTACACAATGTGTTGTGAAGATATCAGCAATTTGATCTTCACTTTTGTAAAACAATAATTCAACCAAGTCTTTCTCAACATTATCCCTAAGAAAATGATGTATGATCTCAATGTGCTTGGTTTTAGAGTGCTGAACAGGATTTTTTGAAATATAAATAGCACTAGTGTTGTCACACATGATAGGAACACTTTCATAGACAGCACCAAAATCCTTCAGCTGGTTCCGTATCCACAACAGTTGGGAACAACAAGTTGCTGCTGCGATATATTCCGATTTTGTTGTGGATAGGGCCACTAAATTTTGCTTTTTAGAGCCCCATGAGATCAGACATGAGCCTAAGAAATGAACCACGCCTGATGTGCTTTTCCTATCAACAAGAAAACCAGCATAATCCGCATCTGTGTACCCTACTAGCTCAATAGAAGTGCCTTTGGGTTACCACAAGCGCAAGTCATATGTTCCCACCAAATACCTAAGTATTCTTCTAACAACCTTTAGATGAGACTCTTTGAGTTTGCTTTGAAATCTTGCACACAATCCTACAGAGAACACAATATCAGGTCTCCTTGTTGTTAAATACAAGAGGGAACCAATCATACCTCTATACAATGACGCCTCCACATCCTTCCCTTTTGAATTAGCATCAAGCTTTGTAGAAGTGGGAACAGGAGTGTCATAGGCTTTGCTGTTCTCCAGACGATACTTCTTTAGAAGCTCCCTAAGGTACTTTTGCTGGTGGATCATGATTCCATCAACTGTTTGCCTAACCTGTAGGTCAAGGAAGAAGCCAAGTTCTCCCATCATACTCATTTCAAACTCACTCTGCATAAGATTAGCAAACTCATCATATAGCAACATATTAGTAGCTCCAAAAATGATATCATCAACGTAAATTTGGACTGCAAGCAAGTGTTTCCCCCCGGTTTTAATAAATAAAGTTTTGTCAACTGTTCCCCTCTTGTATTCATTTTTCATCAAAAACTTTGACAATCTATCATACCAAGCTCTTGGTGCTTGTTTGAGACCGTACAAAGCTTTATCAAGTTTGAATTCATAGTGGAGCGACAATTGATCAGCAAAACCAGGTGGTTGTTCTACATATACCTCCTCCTTCAAATAGCCATTCAAGAATGTTGTCTTCACGTCCATCTAAAATAATGTCATATTCATGTGAGCAGCAAATGCAATAAGAATTCTAATAGCCTTTAACCTAGCAACAGGTGCAGAGGTCTCATCATAATCGATCCCTTCTTGTTGATTGTAGCCTTGCACCACAAGCTTTGCTTTGTTTCGAACTATTGTACCAAGATCATCCAAGTTGTTTCTAAACACCCATCTAGTGCCCATGACTGACCTATCTCTTGGTCTTGGCTCAAGGTGCCATACCAGGTTCCGTTCCAATTGATTCAATTCATCTTGCATGGCCAACACCCAATCTGGATAATTCAATGCCATCTTGTAGTCAGCTGGTTTTATGTTGGACAAGAAAGAAAAGAAGGCATAAATTTTTTCATAAACAACTCTTGTTTGAATTCCCTTATTGATATCACTAATTATTTGATCAGAGGGATGAGAAGAATGATATCTAATTCTCTTTGAAACTGGACCATCTATTCCTCTTGAATCAGCCTGACTGGAACCAGCTTGCATTTCAGCATCATCTAAGTTAGATCTCTCAGATGTGCTAGGATGCAAAGTGGTTCCCTTCTCATTCCTTACCTTTCCCTCATTAGGGTTACCACCAGCTTGAGTAGTGGTTCCCCCTTGAGGTGTTTACCTCTTGTTCTTCATGGGAACCATCATCATCTAGTTCCCCCTCAGATAAATCCTCATTATTCTCTTCTTGTTCTAGATCAAGTCCTCCACCATCAGCATTTGGTGAATTAGTAGGTAGACATGTCTCCTCTTCTGGATCCTAAGCAGAACCAGCTGGCTGTTGCCCTGTAAATTCAAGCATTCTAATAATATCTCCTTGTTCAACCTGTGCAATCTTAGAAGACATATTAATCTCATTAAAAATCACATGAACATTTTCCTCAACACATAAGGTCCTCTTATGGAACACCTTGTATGCTTTGTTATGAGGAGAGTATCCAAGAAAGATTGCTTCATCACTCCTAGGGTCGAACTTATCAAGCTGGTTCTTCCCATTATTATGCACAAAACACTTGCATCCAAAGATACGAAAGTGTGCAATATTGGGCTTTCTACCCTTTAAGAGTTCATATGGAGTCTTATTCAATTTAGGTCTAATGAGAGCACGATTCAAGATATAGCATGCAATGTTCACAGCTTCTCCCCAAAAACTCTTAGGGAGACCACTTTCAATAAGCATCGTCCTCACCATCTCCTCTAGAGTTCTATTCTTTCTTTCCACAACACCATTTTGTTGAGGTGATCTAGGGGCAGAGAAGTTGTGACCCACTCCATGCTCTCTACAAAAATCAATGAAACTTGAGTTATCAAACTCAGAACCATGATCTTATTACAATTAGCTGATGATTTAGCTGGTTTTGTACCTATTTCACTAATGCAACAAACTCATTAAATGTTTCCTCTTTTGAATGCAAAAAGATAACCCATGTAAACCGTCAAAAATCATCAACCAAAACACAAACAAACCTATGACCATTTAGACTTTGTACACGCATTGGACCACATAAATCAATATGTACAAGTTCAAAAGATCTGCTTGTACACATAACACTTTTTGGCTTAAAAGAGGATTTTACATGTTTTCCATTGGCACATTCTGAACATACTCTATTAATCTCGTACTTAATATTTGGCAGACTAATTACTAGGTCACGAGTTTTAAGTTTGTTTAGAAGTGTAAGCTAGCATGTCCAAATCTCTTATGCCAAACCCATTGATTTGACTCGAAAACAACACTCAAACAGATGGACTTGTTATCCGAAATTTTATCCCGTAAAGGGATGTAAATATCATCTTTTATGGTTCCCTCACAAACAAGTTCACCTATTTGTGAATTAACTATGTGACAAAGATCAGCGTGAAACTCAACTCTATTGCCTTTATCACATAATTGAGAAATGCTCAAAAGATTATGTTGCAAGCCATCAACATAATACACATCCTCAATAGCTTGTGAAAGTGACTTACCAACTTTACCTATGCCAACAATAGAACCTTTACTATTGTCTCCAAAGGTAACACTTCCACCATCATAGGCTGTGAGTGAGAAAAATTGCTTCTTATCCCCGGACATGTGTCTTGAGCAACCACTGTCCAAATACCAAAAGGTGCTACCTCTCACATAAGCCAACAAGAAACAATCAAACAGCATTAGATTTAGGAACCTAAACTTTCTTGGGTCCCTTTCTACAAATTGTTGACTTTAGTTGGTCCTTCCTCACCCAAACCTGCTTAACATGTTTGTTGTTTCTCTCCACACTCTTCTTCATAGCTGGACAATTAAAGATCTGATGTCCATTCATCACAAATTGAAAACATACATGCATGTCATTTGCAAGAATATATTTACCTCTTTTGTATTCCTAAATCCAAGTGATTCCTCTGGGGTGCCAGATGGTCATGGTTCTCGTTCTGGAATAACCAAGACCAGTTGTACTACTGTCACTAGTGGAAAAAGTGCTATATGTCACAACACAACCGCTGCGGTTCCTAAAAGAACCGAAGCGGTAAATCCTCGAAATTTTAGGTGGGAAACTTGGGAACACAAACCGCTGCGGTTCTCTAAGAACCGCAGCGGTTAATCTTTTTTTTTTTTTTTTTTGGTCTAACAGTCACTTATGGTATGAGCATTGAGCCCACGAAATTGAGCACTGAATTGAGGCCCAACTCATTTCCCTCTTTCAATTAGTCTGACTTCTCTGATCTCTCCACGCCTTCTCTCTAACTCCTCTGGTCTCCTTCACGCATCTCTCTCCGTCAAGCATCTCTCTCCTCTTCAACCTCCTCTAATGCCTTCTCTCTCGGCTTCTCTTCAATGCCATTTCACTAGGTTACCTAAATTCACAATTTTTCTGTCGTTTGGCTTTGTTCTCCGTCGAAAATGGGATTCAAACCTACTTTGTTGTAAAAAAAACTCTAATTTGGTGTTGGTAGGTTTCGTACTTGATTTCGACGACTCGAAACCCTAATTTCGTGTTCGGTCGATTTCTAGGGCTTTTTTTATGCTGATTTGGTTCGTGATTTGGAAAATTAGGGTTTATGATTTGAAGTGGCTTTTTGGTTTGATTTGTTGATTCAGGTGATTGTGTTTGGTTTTATGTGATTTTGTTTGAGAATTATGAAGCTTTTTTGCTGAGTGATGAGTGCTGATTTTTGGATGAAAATGGCAGATTTTGGGGCTGGCAATTGCAGAAATTAATAGCTGGTAAATGGTGGAGGCAGTATGCTGCTGATAGTTTGGAGAAATGCAAAGGTATCACGCTGCTAGCTGCACTAGTTCTGTCAATAATAACACTTATCTTGGTGGCATTTCCAATAAAGATACTACTGCCCGAAGCAGCAGGGATTCGTCGTCTTTGTCTGCTAACTTCTCCTTGAACTCTAGGTATATCGTGCTTTCTCGCTTTATTTTCTGCTCATCAATTACTTACTGTTTTCTAGAGTTATTATCAATCTGTGATTATGGAAAGCAGAAACCTTTTCTTGTCATATTTCTAATTAGAGATCAACGAACTTGAATTCTCGAACGTCACATGTTTGTAAATTTTTTTTAATAGCATTGATCTTAGTAGAATTATAGTTTGAGACTAAATAGAGTTTTTATGCACTTGAAATTGGATTTTAGAGGATGCTTAAATTCTCATGGTTTTAGTTCTATCTAGATATTACTGAACTGTTTGATTTTGAGGTCTGGAAACGAATATGTATGTAGTATATTATCTTTTAAGTTTTAGAACTAGGAGCCATAGATAATGGAGAATCAGGGGTGCTTATCCATGCTTCATCAAGAGGGATTCATTCTAATTACCGGCAATGTTATCTGGGTAATGTTGTGACTAGGTCTGATGCAGTCTTAGGTTTCAGACTGTATGATCTTAGAATGGCCTTTTCTTTTAAAGGCTTTGAAAGGACATTTTATGAACTGAAGAAGTATTAAAGAAGAGTACATAACTCAGATCAATGCTATCAAATGATCCACTCAACTTGAAGTACAGTTTGTGTGTGAGAGAGCCTGAGAGTTGTGTGGCGTTGACTAACCTCCAGCCTTTTATTGCCAGTTGTTTGATGATATATATTATATACTATGCCACTTCCTTGCATCAAGGAACAATACTATTTAGATGTTAGGGTTGAAATGGAACTGTTTGCTTGATATCAATTTTTTTCCCCCAATTTTCTTATTGTTTAGTGTTCTGATCCTTTATCCCCTCTTCTATCTGTTGCCTTCTTGATATCTTGTTTCTCATATTAGTTGTTACGTCAAGTTCGTGCTAATTTTTAAGCATTTGGTTATCTTCGTTTTTTGCTGCTCTATTATGGTTCATCTAAGGTCTTGTTCGTTTTTTATGCAAAGACATGTCTATTTTCTTGAAGAATCAATAAACTTAAGCTGATTGCTTCAGCTTGACACATCATCTGTATAAAGTAAATCTGATATATTAGTTTCTGGTCAGTTAGCCAGCAGTACAGAGTTTGTTCTTGTAAGACTACAGTTTAATATATTTTTAATCTAACAGGCGGGCTTCACCGCTTGCTCCATTCAGGTTGAAGTGTGAGAAGGAGCCACTCAATTCTCGGTAAGTTTATCCTCTTTGTTTTGTGAATTGTAACTAGAATTTCTTTTGATTTAGTTGTAATTGGATATGAGTGGACAACTTTTTTTCTTGACTGCTTGAGCAGATTGTGAATTTTATACTGAAGTAGTTGTGGTTTAGTACTCCAGTGATGTTATCTTTGAAAGAGTGATCTAGGTTCTGGGATGTGGAACTGGGATAAATTAGAGCTTGAAAAGAGATTAATTTTTTAATTGTTGCTTCTATTTGGACGATTTTTGCTCTTCCTCCCTCCTTCATCATCTTTAACCTTCCTCTGCATTTGTATACATTCAGATTCTTCTTTGATGAATTGATATCATTTTCTACTGATTTATTTTGTTTTATTTGCATTGCTCTTTGTTTCCATATAGTCTTGGCCTACCTGACTTTCATCCACAAACTTTAAATTGTCCGGAGGAGACTCTCACCAAGGAATATGTGCAATCAGGATACAGAGAAACAATTGAGGGACTTGAGGTAACCATTAAAAGCATCTGTTTTTGCTCTTTTTGTCATACACCCTCCTTTTCTCCTCTTACCCATTTCTTGTCATGCCTATCTGGCCGTTTCTAATAGAGCTATCCTTGCATTTCCTAAAGATAAACTATTTTAGTCAATTTGCAGTAATGTTCACTGATAAATTAACTTTCCCTATTTCCTTAAATATATGTGAAAAGAAGTTAAATATGTTTCATGTCTTTCTTGGACCATGCTGGTACGATGATTGCCAGCAAGGACTTGTTTCAGTATCTGTTTTGTTTATTCACCAGTGTCACAACATATAACATTTCTCTGCTGCTTGTCTCAGGAAGCTAATGAAATCTCAGGGTGGGGGGCAGTGCAGTGGGGGTGGGTGGCAGTGCAGGGGAAACGCAGGGGGTGGGGGTAGTGCAGTGGGGGTGGGGGCAGTGCAGGGGGATGGGGGGCAGTGCAGGGGGTTGGGGGCAGTGCAGGGGGTGGGGGCCAGTGCAGGGGGGTGGGGGGCCAGTGCAGTGGGGTGAGGGCAGTGCAGTGGGTGGGGGGTTGCTCCTGATGGTCTATTGTGGCATATAAATCATTCTATTTCTCGACATTTCAGCTTGTATGTCTGTACTGTTCTCTATATGATGGGACTTTGTGTTATGTCCAGATTAAATCGAAGTTGTAATTTTGTGCTCTTCGATCTTTCTACAGGTGTGGTAGAAGCAAAGCGTTGTTTATCTAGACGGGGGGTTGCTGATGGGTTTAGGTCTTGCGGACATATCAGTTCCAAGTGTTCTAGCAAAATCTGGATGAATTAAAGACTCTTTCTCATTGTGCTTAATGAAAATGGTTCTAGATTATAGTAAATATTCATATGTATCTAATTATTTATACTTATGCTTCAATTGAGCATAATATGCTTAATAAAATGATTATTGATATATATTAATGATTTTCTATTGATTAATAATGAAAAAATGTAAAAAAAAAAAAAAAAATTTTGGTTTTTGGGGTGGTTAACCGCTGCGGTTTTGACCCAAAACCGCAGCAGTTAATCATTTACCGCTGCGGTTTTGGGTCAGAGCCGCAGCAGTTAATGGATTAACCGCAGCGGTAAATTATTAACTGATGCGGTTTGGAACTGCAGCAGCTAAAATTTGGCTACCGCTGCTAGTCCAACCATTGCGGCCAAAAACCGCAGCGGTAAGCTCGGTTTTAACCGCAGCGGTTGAACTTTATTCCACTAGTGTGTTACCTTCCAAGAGGAAACATGGTTCAAGGTATTCCTTGTAGATAAGAGTTTGTCTACATGCCTTTGACTATGTTGAAGCTCTTTGTCCTTGTTTTCATGAACTGTCATTAGAAAAAGATATTTCTCATTCATGGCTTTGAAATCTCTTTTGATTTTTCCAAGATCAAACTCAAGTTTTGAAATCATAGAGTCATTTGGCATGTTAACACTCACTTTGTACTTTCCCTTATTCAATTGATGAATCTCAGCATATAAATCACAAATTTTTTCTTCATATTCATCAATCATTTTACTAACTTCAGCACACAGACCTACGGGGAAACAGTTAGATGGGCAGTCTTGAGTGTAACAAACTCTATATGCAATTCTTCTGCATCATCAACCAAAAGGTTAAAGGCATGCAGTAAATTAGTCTTGCTTAGAGTGTTTGCCTGACTCTTAATAGCAACAAAATTTGGGGGATCATCCGAGTTAAACAAATCATGTGCAAAGGGAACATGTAAGTTTTCTTCACTATCACTAGGAGTGTCCTTATTCTTTTCTAGCAAAGAGAACTTAGTTGTTTTCAACTCGACTTTGCACTTGTCAAGTGCAACTTCAAGCTCAGCCACTTGTACCTTTAACTCAACACACACTTGTTCTAAGTGATAACAACTAGCAATAACAATATCACATTCATTTTCCTTTTCTTACAACTCACGCTTGCCAGTTATGTAAGCCTCGCTTAGTTTAAGACACTCATCTAATAAAAAGTCAATACATTCAAGCATAATTATCTCAATCATATTGATACATGTCTTCACGAATTTGTTCTAGATTTACCTTGTGTTCACTAAGTACATCCTTCTTTGCTATAAGAAATAAATTTGATGTCTTGTTCCCCTTCCCCGGTTCCATCTCGCCAAGTTGTTTCCTCCTTGATTCATAATACTCAATCCTAAAAAAACTTTCTTTTATTTTGTCAAATTATTAACATTTTTATTTTTGAGAACTCCCCTTATAATATATTATTTCTTTTTACATTTTTCACACTCTACCTTTTATCAATAAAAGTTACCAACTTTTCTCCCCTCTAATGAAAAAAAAATATAATATTATTGGGAATATATGAAAAAGGGCCCCTAATGCATTAGAAATTTAATAAAATATGCACGTTTATAGGATAAAATAAAACTAAATGAGAATTGACTAATTCATGTTTACGGGGCTGTTTTTTAAAAAAAAGAGAACTTTTTCATTTTTATATGATTAATATATATTCAATATTCCCTCTGTCCTAAAAACATTTGAACACTTATTACGTTGTTTAAGGTGATAAGTTGTAATGTGGTTATCAAATGTTATTTTTATTAAAAAAAATAGTGTGTAGGAGTTGGTAGGTATCTTTTTGAAAAAGAGAGAAATCACTTTCAAATATTTGGACATGGTCCCACTATCAAATAAATTATTAATCTGGACAAATAAAATTGGAATATCGAAATTAGAATACACACTTATCACCCAACGCCTAAAATGAATATTAGAATAAGTATAGACTTTAGGTTGTATACATCATTTTTTAACAATTTACAATTTTAAGGTATATAAGATATTAAATCATACTTACTAAAAAAAATGAAATAATACAATATGTTGGTAGAAAGGAAAATCAAGAACCAAGTTTGAGTTATTGTAACAAGAAAATAAAAATTGAAAAGTAACAAAACAAACTTTCAAGAAGCAAGTTGGATTTATTGCACATCTAAATTTTTAAATAAAATAACATTTGATAATCACACTAACAACTTATCACCTTAAAACTACGTGTCCCAACAAGTGTTATCGCATCTTTTTTAAATAAAATAATTTGATAATCACTGGGACTTAGCACTTAAACTAGCATCATGCAAGTCTCATGATTAAGTGACTCTTCATCCTCTTCTAATCCGTAATCGAATGACCCCACATGGCTGCTACCATAGCCTTCTTGAACGCTCTCTTATCATTACTCTTGGATAATTTATCCTTCCACTTTGGACAGTCACGAATGATGTGACCAAACTCTCCACACTTGAGGGGTTAGTTTTCTTAAAGTTCTTACCTTTGAAATTTTTCCTTTGATCTCTGAAATGCCTTTCAAAACGTTTAGCCATCATAGATATGTCATCCTCTTCTTCTTCAACTGTCCCCTTCAAGGCAACACCTCTAACTGGTCCATTGTCACTCTTAAACACAACCAGAATTTCATGAGTCATAAGGGAACCAATCAGCTGTTCCAGACTCAGCGCTGTGAGATTTTTTGCTTCATAGATAGATGTTACTTTAGCCGTCCATATATATGTTAAACTTCTCAACAATTTTCTAACCAAATCCTCATCAGAAAAACCTTTGCCGAGAGATTTTAAATCATTTACTATAGTCATAATCTACCAGAGCAATCATTTATCTTTTCATCTTTATTCATGTTCAAAGCTTTTTATTTAGACATAAGTAAATCAATTTTAGACTACTTTACGTCACTAGTTCCCTTATAAGCAAGTTCGAGGGCATCCCATATCTTTTTATCGGAGACACAAGAAGAGATTATGATTGTCTCATTCTCTCCAATGACCTGTTGCAATATCGACATGGCTTTGGCATTTTTCTCCAGCTTTTTGTAGTCGGTAGAAGTATACTTGCTTTCCTTCTTTGTCACTAAGGAACCATCAACCTCCTTGGTAATCTCTATTGGTCCGTTCTTGACAACTAACCAATACTCATAGTCAATACCAGTGATGATGTTCTTCAATCTATTCTTCCACCAAGCATAGTTTTTCGTATTGAATTTAGGAGTCTTGTTGTTGTATCCCATAACATTCATTTCTTGAGTACTCGTGATCAACTCCTCTAGGTGTTAACTTATTAACAAAAACCTGCTCTGATACCAATTGAAGGTTTGTAGTGTACTTAAGAGGGGGGTGAATTGAGTACTTAGAAGAACAAGTGTCAAATTCAAATTCTTTCGATCTAATGGGGAACTAGTTGAGCTGGTTCCTGACAACGGAAACAATAGAACTTGAAAACAGTAAAGGAAGCACCAAATTTAACGAGGTTCAACCAAACAAGGGCCTACATCCTCCTACGCTAGTTTTCTTATTAATCAACTCTGAAAAACAAGAATACTCTCGCACTCTCCTGTTTCCCTTACTCTAGGGAAACAACACACCCCACACTAACTATAATGTGCTACTTCGCACTTGAACTCACAAGCACTCGCGTATTAACTCACAAACGCTACCCAATCTCTAACCTCTTTGTTAGAGATTCAATACAATCACTTTCTCTTAACTCACGCTTTCTTACAAAGCAAACAAAGAGTAATGTAAAGCTCTATGAGATGCATACTCTATTTTAGGAAACTGTTTAGTTGTTCTCTTTGTGAAAGCTCTCAATAATACTCAATAAATCCGGGAGAGCATCAAGGGTGATGGATAATCAGTATTCAGTATATATAGACCAAAGTCTAACCTTTGAGCGTGCCCTAACTCAATATATCAAAGAAATGATTTTCTCAAGTTATGTAGAGTATATCTTGAACATTATCTTTCTTGAAGGAAAGATATAATCCAAGATATACACACACTATAATGTAAGTAATTACTGAATAATGATTCTAAAAGCAGGCAAACATTTCTTATGGAAAGTATTTGAGAAAATATTTTCTAAAATAACCAGTTCAATCACCAAGTAAAGTAACTAGGACCTGTTACCCTACTTAGTAGTGTTCTAAATATGTAACTAACTGGTTCCCATATTCAAAACCCTACTGTTTCACACTTTTAAACAACACAAATAATTCCAATAAGAATATCATACGCAAATATTACATGAAGACCTAAGATGAAACAAAAGGATCCTAAACTATCTTGATGCACTTCAATCCTTGAAGCTTTCCTTGAATCAACAACGTAGAACTTTGTCTTTTTCTCGAACATCTTTGAGACGGCCTCCTAGCTTCAAGTATTGGAATAACCTGTTTGCTACACAAGAACATATCATTACATAGCAAATACTCTTTTGACTGTTTCAGTATCCAGTTAGGAACAGTTAGTTTTTCAGCTATTTCCTAACAGTTTAGAACCACATGTGTAGGCGTGGATTTTTAATTCCTTTAATGCCTACACGCGGTGTGAGCACGTTTATTTGACTACCCCATTGTTAAGGTTTTATTAAAAATATGTTTTTGAAGTCGCCAACAAATTTTTAGAGGAAAACTTATAAACCTAATTGGATATTGAAACAGAAGGGACATCTTAGGGACTTATCCAATGTAGATTTCCCCGTCATGACTTCATAGATGGTCAAGAACCAAAAAAAGTGAGTTCGGGGGTGAGGGTACAATACAGTCAGGAACTATATTGCCCATTGTTGGCCTCTACTAAATACCGATTCATTACAGATTTTATGCAAAAGAATAATCAAACAACGTTTTAAAGCACCCTAAAAATATTTAGTCTATGTTGGTTCAGGAAACACATAAAAAGACTATTTTTAGTGATAAGTTATTATGCAATCAAATTACATGGTTCAAACAACGTTTTAAAGCACCCTAAAAATATTTAGTCTATTTTGGTTCAGGAAACACATAAAAAGACTATTTTTAGTGATAAGTTATTATGCAATCAAATTACAAGGTCCCTAGCAGGTTGTCCAAATAATCTGAATTAATTAGAACAGTTCTTTAGGTATTGTTTAGCATAATAACATGTGGGTGATAAAAAGGCATGCAGGACAATCATAATATCATGAACATTATACACTGAAAATATAAGAAAACAGGTTAGAATTTACAAAGGGACGCGATTATTAATTAGGAATCTACATCATGACTAGGGGTGTTAACGAGCCGAACCGAGTCCGAGCTTGGGCAGGCTCGGCTCGGCTCGGCTCGAAAAGGGGAAAGTCCGAGCTCGGCTCGAGCTCGAAAATCTGGGCTCGGCTCGAGATCGAAACAAGTGAGCCTCGGCTCGGCTCGAGGCTCGGCTCGAGAGAAGTTCGCGAAGTGTTCGGCTCGAAAGGGGCTCGAAATTAGTTTCATTTATGCTTTGTTCTAAAACTAACCTGGTTTTCGTACAATTTGCATCATCATTCGTCAATCATCATCCATCATAATAGGAAATCCAGAAAAAGAAAAAGAAAAAGAAATAGGAAGAAGTTGCTCACTATATTCATGAAATTCTAACTCAAAAAGAATGCTCACCTGTTATTCTCTTTTGTCCACTACGAGTCCAAGCTTCTCGCCGCCACGAACCCACCGCTCGCCGGCAGTATGATGCAGCGCAATTGCGCAAGTTCTTAGGTGGTGTGTGGTGCGTCGTGTGTAGTGTGGTGTGTGATGTGTGTAATATCTTACTGCTGTGGGAAATTAGGGTTCTCATATTTTTTATTATTTACATATTTCTCATTGAGCATTTTTTAAGTGGGCTGGGTTGCTGCTTGCTGGCCCTTTTGTTTTTGGATGGCATTGAGAACTTCAGTAGCATAATTTGCATGCTCCAGCATTATAGTGGAGTCCAAAACCCATCCAAACGACCAAACCCTTATTTGTATTTTTAAGTTCTCTTATGTTATAGCGCTAGCCCTATTGTTTTGTTTTTTTTAAAGTGGAGTCCAATTAATATTCAAGTTAGATTAAAAATCAAAATAGAAAATAATAATCTAAAATTTTTCGAACATGTTTGCGAGCTTTCGAGCCGAACTGCACTAGGCTTAGGCTCGGCTCGTTAGGGTCGCGAGCCGAGCCCTCTCGAGCCGAGCTTTGACCGAGCTTTGCCGAGCCGAGCTCGAAAAGCAGTTTGCGAGCCACCCAGGCTCATTAGCACCCCTAATCATGACAAGAAAATGTTAGTAACTTCAATAAAATAAATATAATTATTCAAGGGCCCTCAAGATTATACCTATGCGGTTTAGATCGAAGACCGTAGTCACCTTTAGTCGAAGCAATCTTGAAACCAGGAATATAATAGGATCAGGAACAGTAATTGATTTGGAAGATTAAAAGTGTTTGAGTGTTTTGTATTCGAAGTGTATTTCGAAGTTTTCGAGAGTATTTGTGTGCGTAAAATTAATAATTCGAAGCCGTGTCTGATTCGGGAAATCTGCCCGTATTTATAGGCAAAACAAAGCGTGCGCTCCACGCAAGCCCTGCGCAAGCCGCAGCCCTACGTGGTAGAGGCGAGGACACGCGTCAGGCGCAGGTTGGCCTGCCTAACGTGGTCCGTCCAATTAAAACGTTGCACATGGAAACGCGTTTTCAAAAAGATAAAACTTTAACTTGCGTCTCACACAGGACTTGCGCCAGGCGCAGGACTCTGTGTGAGTCACAAGTCCACGTGTCAGGCGCTCATTGGCGCGCCTGATGCGATTTGGCCAATGAGCTGGACGCATGTGGCGCGCTGAGCGCACCCGTCGCGTCCGGCGCATATTCCAGAATATTCGTTTTTTATTCTATGCGTGTTTCAAGATGCCATTTTTATCCCTAAAAATCCGGAGATAGAATTTTCCGGATTAAAAATCTGATTTATGGATAAAAGATAATAATAAAAGCTTTTAAGAAAATATTTATTAAAACAATAAATATTAAGTTGGGATTTTAAAATGGACTTAAAAACAATTCAAGGGATGAACTTACAATTTGGGCTTTTAATATTTATTTAAAACACATATTGCCAGGTTATTCGGACTACTCCTCCATTGGGCCATGCCAACTAAGACCGCGGTATATTTCATCATTGAACCCTTAAATAGGGAGACACTATTATGTGTCTACAACATGTAATATCAATTGTTCCCTGCAGCTGTTTGTCATCATTCAAAACCTAGGGGACTCAACAAATAGGGAGGGTAGTGATCGCGTCTATAACAGGCTGGGTGGAGCTTATGGTTTAGATGAGTGGATACAATCTAATCCAGAAGCAGTGGTGTTGAATTTACCTATCATGATCTCTGATCATAGTCCTATCATCCTCTTTACTAACCCTCTAGTTCAAAAGAAGAAAAGTTTGACACGTATGGAGTCTTGGTGTGTGGAGTTTGAAAGTGGACAAAATTTTTAAGAATAATTGGTCTAGGAATTATGAGTGATCGCCTATATTTAAGGTCGCAACACAAATTGCAGATGTGAGCTTTCCAACATTCAAATCGTGTAGAGATTTCAGGGACAAAAATGAAATTATTTGGGACGATTTAGTGAAGAAATGTGAGACGGCTCAGTTGAAAATTCTTGAGGAAAATTTTGGGACTTGGAAGGGAAGGTTCCAGCTGAATCATTAAATCATATATATATACATACAATTGGAGTATTGGAAATAGAAGGTTAAAAGCAAATGGGTGGCTCTAGAGGACACAAATTGCAAATGGTTTTACAAGAAAGCCAAAGCTAGGAAGAGAAAAAATGAAATCATGATGATTAAAGACACGGAGGGAATTTGGTGGTCTACGCCAAGAAGTCCACCAAGTTCTTTTGGATTATTTTGGAGACATTTTTCAGCGTGATCAACTTAATGGGGGAGAAAATAGTTGGTTTCCTCCGGAGGATCAAGTGGAGCTGGTTCCGTATTATTCTAATGATAAGATTATAGCTTTCAAGCAAAAAGTAAATCCGGAAGAAATTACGAATGCTATCCTTCAAATGGGTGCTCTCAAGGCCCCTCGGTCGGATGGAATCCCGACAATATTTTATCATAAATTCTTGGACATTGTGGGAAAGGATGATATTATGGATGTTACTTGTTTTTCTGAGAAAGGTTTTTTGCTTCAGGAATGGAATTCAACACTGATTTGCTTGATCCTTAAAGTGGATAGACCTGTGGAAGCAGGGCAATTTAGACCCATAAGTCTTTGCGATGTTATTTATAAGATTATATCAAAGGTCATTGTTAATAGGTTGAAACCTGTTCTCCAGAGTTTGGTCTCTCCGTGGCTGAACGCTTTTGTGCTTGGACGATTGCTTTCAGATAACTGTTTATTGGCACAAAAAGTGGTGCCAATGTTAAAGAGAAGAAGGAGGGGTATTGAAAATTTGGCTGCTCTGAAGATCGATATGTTCAAAGCTTATGGCAAGGTGAATTGGAAGTTCTTAGAGTGGCTATTAGAGAGAATGAGGTTCTCGGTGGAATGTAAGTATTGGATTATTCAGTGTGTTTCATACTCAATCCTCATTAATTGATAACCTTATGAAAAATTCAAGCCCTCTTGTGGTATGCGACAGGGAGACCCATTGTCTCCATATCTTTTCATTCTTATCATGGAGGTGTTTTCTAGAATGATAGGCAAAGCAGAAGAAAATGCTTTATTTAAAGGTATAAATTTTTTAAGGAGAAGTCCTTCAATATCGCACTTATTCGTCGCGGATGATTCACTGCTTTTCTTCGAAGCTACGCCTCACTCTTGTTTGACAATCAAGGATATTATCAATACGTTTAGTAATTGTTCAGGTGAAGTCAATACAGTTATTATGTTTAGGCTTAATACTCCGCAGAGATTCAAAAGGTTCATGAGGAGTCTCATTGGAACCCCGTCACATGAAGACCTGGGTAAATACTTGGGAAACAATATTAGGATAGATGGCTGAAGCTCCAGTAAATTCCTCCCATTAGTTGAAGAGATTCAAAAGACGGTAAAGTGACTGGAAGCACTTAGTTTTGTCTCATGCGGGGAGGGTACTCTTGACAAATGGGGTGCTGGCTTTTCTTTATCAGCACATTTTATCGGTTTTCGTGTTACCTAAAAGGATAGCGGGTAGTATTAATGCAATCTTTGCAAGATTCCTTTGGAGAAATGGCAAGGAGCCGAAACCTATATTCTGGAACAGAAAGGAAGTAACGGAACTTACTATAGGATGGGGAGGATTAGGGATTAGAAATGTGCGCTCGTTTAATATAGCACTGTTGGTAAAATAACCAATTTGAATACATGATCAGGGGCATTTGTTCATTTCCTGAGTTCTTTGTTCGAAGTACAAGGATTTACCTATCATAATTGGAATGCAGTGAAAAAGGTGGGTTCATGGTCGACCACTTAAATTGAGAAATGGTGTCTCATTGAATAGTATGGGTGTTGATGAGAAAGTTAAAGACATTATGAATTCAGATGGCGGCACAAATTGGAATGCACCGCTTATTTGGAGATCTTTCTCTTTCAGCTTTCAGAATTTTGGCTATGCATATACCTGAGGAAAAATTTAGGATTGTTACATTTAGCATAGAACTAACACAGGTAAAGATAATACAAAAGACATTTATGCTCTTATAGCTGAGGAGAGATTTAATCTAAGGCAGGAATCGTTAGTTAAGAAATTCTGGGGCAAATTTTGGGGGTCGGATCTTAGGCTAAAATGGTAGTTGTTTTTGTGGAGAACTTTAAATAATGCAATAGCCACAAATGTGAATTTATGAAAAAAATATTCCAATGCATTCTCTTTGTAATTTTTGTAAAGGGAGGGATGAGGATAAAGCTCATTTGTTTAGAGATTGTGAGGTTGCTGCAAAAGTGTGGAGTGGTTCATGGCTTGGAATTAATTTCCAACCTTCGAAAAATATTTCTTTTTGATTGTTGGATTGCTAACTTCTTGCGTTTGTTTTGGAAAGAAGATGGTTCAAAACGCGATAGAGTAAAGTGGTTTTGTGCAATTATGTGGATTATTTGGATTCATAGAAATAACATTGTGTTAAGAGGTTGTCAAATAAACCCTTTTGAGATCTTGTGTATGGCATGGAATGCTATCAGAAAAGAGGAACAAAAAGGAAGAATGGTGTTTTTTACCAAATGAAGACGAGTAAGGAGAATTCTCATAATGTGGAGTGGAGAATTGTGCATGGAGACATAGACGGCCATATTTTTATGATTATTATCGATGGAGCACGGAAAAAAGATGTGAAAAAAGATTGTCCTTCAGCAAGAATTGGATGGATTGGTATAATATATGGAATAAGGATTTTCAAGGGAAATGAAAAAATTATGGCTAGATCAACACTTCAAAATGAAGGTCAGACTGTGCTATGAGGAATGAGGGAGGTTCTTGATCGAGGTATGAGAAGTATCAAAGTCCTTACAGATTCTTTAGTCCTGGTGCAATATTTGAAGATTAAACAATTTGCCTTCCAGGTAGCTAGCATTCTGCATGATATAAAAAACTATGTACGGTAAGTTTTGCTATTGTGAAATCCTTAATATTGCAACTAGAAGTAGTAAGATTAGCTATTGTGAAATCCTTAATATTGCAACTAGAAGTAGTAAGATTAGCTAGGGTAGAATTTAATTTCTAGTTGTCAATTGTGTTCGTTTGTTTGTACTTGTTGCCAAAAAAAAGACGATTCAACTACTACGCACCTAGCTTCGTCCCAGGAAATAATTTTAGTAATCATCTATCAACCCAATCCTATTGATTTTTTTGTTTGAGAACACTGAAATCATATTGATGATAATCACGATTGTCTTAAATATTTCAGAAGCCTTATACTAAAATGATGCGTTTGTGGATGGAAAAGTTGTAATCTTTTTTTATTTTTATGATTATAGTCGAATAACAATGAAATTAAAACGAGATAGTTCTCTCATATCACAGTTCAAGAGGTCTTCTTATAAGTCTAAGCTTCAAGATAACAATAATTGAAGTTTATGTATTTGGAATTAACAATTCATACTGTAAACAGTTAACAATTTCTTAAACTCAAATCTCTCATCTTATTAATGAGTTCGTAGGCTTTAATTAGCATAAGGAAACTACTAACAAGATAACAAAGAATAACTAAATTATAGCTAATCCTAACAACTCTACCTTGGGCGCCAAACAAGAGCTTCACACGCCTATTATTAATTGCGTTGCAATCTAACTATAATTCCTTATGTGCTTAAAGTATGAAAAAACTATTTTAAGTATAATAGTAAAAACTTACAAGCAAAAGACTCCTAAATTAACTAAAACTTTTAATTTACATAGAATTCCTAACACATTTAGGAAACTAAGTAAATGACTCCTAACCGAACTAGGACTTGTAAGAAACGAGCCATGGCACATGGATCATCCCCTCCCCCTTAGAAGTAACCTTGTCCTCAAGGGTCTTATAAGCAATCCAAAAAATCAACCATATGAAACGAACGAACAAGATCACTAACTGCAATAGATCAAAGATCGAACAATGATTCATGTCAACCAAATGTCGTGAGAACTTGCCTTCACATGGAAAAGATCAAATCTTTTATTCTATACCAAATATTTATTTCAATATGTGAAAAAGATTCAATGTTTTCTTGTTCTTCAACATCAATTTCAATTTCCAGTACCTCTTCCATGAGATCATCAACATAGATTAGATCATTAGCTTTTTCTTATTGCTATTTTGCAATCTGTTGCTGAATCAAATCTTTAATCTCCGTGCTACCCTTTTGAAGTCGTGCCACTCTTTCTTCAAGGGTTAGTGGACATTTAATATCACGCACTGCTTGTTGAGCCCTTTCATATCGTTCATAAATCTCTAAGAAACCAGGCGGCTGTCCATCTGCATCCACATATCTCAAACTGACAAAAAACTACAAGAAAGTATCATCTGAAGTAGTTTTTTAACCACCACGAACTGGTTATTTATCCAAATAAGACGCAATTTTAATACTCGAAAGCTCAACACCTTAGCTTTCCAAGGAACCAAAAATTGTCCAATTCCGTGCACACACACGCTCTCACGCTCCTTTAAACTTACCGGTGTCTAACTATTTTCAGATAATTTTGACGCAAATGTTTCGATTGCTTCGACTTCTTTACATCTTTATTTACGCTGAAATTTTTACACAGGGTAAATCTGTTTGTTAATTAGTTTTCCAACGCACTAAAAAAATCCCAATTCGAAATTGTAACGCGTCCACTCGAGCAGTTTTTCCCGAAATGGCTTTGATACCACTTGATGTGTTCGTGGATGCAGAAGTTGTAATCTTTTGTATTTTTGCGATTATGGTCGAATTACAAGGAAATTAAAAGGGGATAGTTCTCTCAAATCAAAATTTACGAGGTTTTCTTGTAAGTCTAAGCTCCAAGAGAACATAAAACTGAAGTTTTATGTAAATGCAATTAACTGTTCCTACATTAAACACTTAAGAATTTCTTAAACTCAAATCTCTCATCTTATTAATAAGTTCATGACCTTTAAATATTCATATAAATCCTAAGTGTACTAGCATAACCAAACCAATAACAAGATAGCAAAGAATAAATAAATTCTAGCTAATCCTAACAACTCTACCTTGGGTGCCAAGCAAGAGCTTCACACATCTATTATTCATTACTTTCCTAATCTAACTACAATTCCTAATGTGCTTAAAGTAAGAAAATCTATTCCAAGTAGAATAATAAAAACTTAAGCAAAAGACACTTAAATTAACTAAAACACTTAATTTACATAGAGATTCTAACAAAACTATAAAATTAAGTAAATGAGTCCTAACAGAACTAGGACTTGTAGGAAATGAGCCATGGCACATGGATCAAATTTTACAATGTATCATCAAACTTACATTTTTTAATGCATTATGGCCCAACCGTTGACTAGGTCACATCATTATTTCCATTAACTATTTATAATCTAGTGAAACTATTCTAACTTGTACATAACTCAACGGTTGTAGGGAATTTTATTCATAAGTTAGATTAGTCCATTATACTCCATCCGTCCCTAAATAGAGTGCCCATTTCTTTTGGGCACAAGTATTAAGAAAAAATCATGTGTATGACCTTAGTTGTATTAAATCATGATTAAATATAGAAGTTGGTACACTTTTTATGAATTGTTTATTAAGGAGAGAGAATGTGGGCCATATGGGAAAGTGGGTGATATTATAAAAGTTGAAAGCAACACTACAAGAAAAGTGGTTATCAACGACGGCTAAAAGCCGTCGTTGATGAAAGAAAAACCGTCGCTGCAGAATCAACGACGGCCAACGGTCGTTAAACAACAGTCGTTGTAACGGTGGTCGCTGATATTGGAATCAACGACCGTATGTCCGTCGGTGAAAATATCAACGACGATTTCCGGAAAATCAGCGACCGTTACAAAAAACCGACGTTGACTCTATGTCAACGACTGTTATAAACAGACGGTTAATCAACGACTGTTTTTAACGGTCGTTGTTTCACCGACTGTTTTGAACCGTCGGTGTTTCACCGACTGTGCACAACCGTCGTTGATTTCGTTGTTTCAACGTCTGTTAATAACCGTCGCTAATATTTTATAGCAGTCGTTGAAATTCAAGTCCATGGCAGCATACATTACCTTACAGCGACTGCCTAGCCGTCGTTGATTCAATGTTTAGCCGTCGTTGTTTTTTTAAAATAACGTTATTTTAAATATTATTTTTCTAAATTATAATTAAACCTGTACCTGCACAGCTGCACCTAAATATACCACACTAAAGCTGTTCCTCCATCGCAATCAATTTTTTCAATTACAAAAATATGCAATTTTGATATATATTACAATTTGCGTTGATACTTTTATAATTACATGAAATAGATTAAAATTATGTACACAAAATAGATCCCGGTGTCGGAAAATAAAGTCGAAGTCGGTGTTTACAAAAATATATATTGACAAATCTAGAAACTAATAAGCTAGATGCCGATAAATATAGACACTAAATGTCTATAGTTAGACAAACTACCTAGATTAAATATATGTACGCAAAATAGATCCCGGTGTCGGGAAATAAAGTAGAAGTCGGGTTCCAAAAAAAATAACCCGACAAATCTAGAAACAAAGCGAGATGCCGATAAATATTGACACTAAATGCATATAGTTAGACTAACTATATAGAAACTATAAGTTAGTTACCTAGTTGCCAAAACCAAAAAAACTACACTGTCAAGGGTGTCTCTGTAGCACTACCACCACCACCAAACCCTGGGTCATCTTCTGGTCTGCGTTGTGGAGGGGGGGACCTGGGTTGCAACCTGAGAACATGTGGCCGAAACTAGACATGTTCCTCATCATTTCCTCTACGAGGGCCCGGCTTGACTCTTCCACCCGTGTTGCGACCCTTGCCTCCACCTCTTCAATCCGTGCAGCGAACTTTTCCTCCACATGCGCCTCAAGCTGAGAAAAAATGGACGGCTCATATGGTTGTGAAGAGCCGCCATCTCCTCGCCCTGATAAAGAGTTGTAGTACAAATGATCTCCCTGACCCAACCCCCGAACTTTTCCTCTGTTCCTCCCCCCAACTGTCTCCCAATACAACAGATCAGGGTTCGACTGTGACCCCTGAGTGGTACAATGATCCAGCTTCTTATTGTATGTCTCCTGCATTTGGTTAAATATACTCATATTCAAGTAATATAAAGTGGCCAAAAATGGCGTATATTTAGTTCTAACATGGCTATATCTTGTATTTTCAATGAAAACAACTTATAAATACATTAAACTAACTATATATATGATGTTTGAGGTGTTTATAACTTAAACTAACATCAAACTACTCATATTCATTATTTTTCAAGTAAAATGGCCTAAAAGGGCCTCAAAAGACCTATATATGGTTCTAACTTGCCTATATTGTGTATTTTCAATCAAAAAAACATATAAATACATTAAACTAACTATATATATGATGTTTGAGGTGTTTATAACTTAAACTAACATCAAACTACTCATATTCATTCTTTTTCAAGTAAAATGGCCTAAAATGGCCTCAAAAGGTCTATATTTGGTTCTAACTTTCCTATATTGTGTATTTTCAATCAAAACAACATATAAATACATTAAGTTAACTATATATATGATGTTTGAGGTGTTTATAACTTAAACTAACATCAAACTACTCATATTCATTCATCTTTAAGTAAAATGGCCTAAAATGCCCTATATTTGCCTATATATGGTTCTAACTTGTCTATATTGTGTATTTTCAATCAAAACAACTTATAAATACATTAAAATAACTATATCTATGATGTTTGAGTTGTTTATAACTTAAACTAACATCAAACTACTCATATTCATTCTTTTTCAAGTAAAATGGCCTAGAATGGCCTCAAAAGGCCTATATTTGGTTCTAACTTGCCTATATTGTGTATTTTCAATCAAAACAACATATAAATACATTAAAATAACTATATATATGATGTTTGAGGTGTTAATAACTTAAACTAACATCAAACTACTCATATTCATTCATTTTCAAGTAAAATGGCCTAAAATGCCCTATATTTGCCTATATATGGTTCTAACTTGTCTATATTGTGTATTTTCAATCAAAACAACTTATAAATACATTAAAATAACTATATATATGATGTTTGAGGTGTTTATAACTTAAACTAACATCAAACTACTCATATTCATTCTTTTTCAAGTAAAATGGCCTAAAATGGCCTCAAAAGGCCTATATTTGGTTCTAACTTGCCTATATTGTGTATTTTCAATCAAAACAACATATAAATACATTAAAATAACTATATATATGATGTTTGAGGTGTTTATAACTTAAACTAACATCAAACTACTCATATTCATTCATTTTCAAGTAAAATGGCCTAAAATGGCCTCAAAAGGCCTATATTTGGTTCTCACTCGCCTATATTGTGTATTTTCAATCAAAACAACTTATAAATACATTAAAATAACTATATATATGATGTTTGAGGTGTTTATAACTTAAAATAACATCAAACTACTCATATTCATTCTTTTTCAAGTAGAATGGCCTAAAATGACCTCAAAAGGCCTATATTTGCTTCTAACTTGCCTATATTGTGTATTTTCAACCAAAACTACTTATATATGATGTTTGAGGTGTTTATAACTTAAACTAACATCAAACTACTCATATTCATTCTTTTTCAAGTAAAATGGCCTAAAATGGCCTTAAAAGGCCTATATTTGGTTCTCACTTGCCTATATTGTGTATTTTCAATCAAAACAACTTATAAATACATTAAAAAAACTATATATATATATGATGTTTGAGGTGTTTATAACTTAAACTAACATCAAACTACTCATATTCATTCTTTTTCAAGTAAAATGGCCTAAAATGCCCTATATTTGCCTATATATGGTTCTAACTTGCCTATATTGTGTATTTTCAATCAAAACTACTTATAAATATATGTTTAGAAGTATGTACCGAGATTTGCTTTGCTTTCTTGTTTGCTGGAATTTCTCTTTTTCCAGGAACAGTCTTAAAATGAGTCTGCAAGAACAACTCGGGAGCGGTAGGGAGTACTCCTCCTCTACTCTTTGCCTGTACACATTGTTGAACAAAGGCTTTATTTTTTACTCATACCGAAAATGTTATGTAAATTAAACTAAGTAGTAGATATGAAACATTTTTACCATCTTTCTAGCATGCTGTGCCGCCGAAATAGAACCCTGAAAGTGTGACGGCTCAATTGGATTAGACAGGGAGCCACCTCTTCAGTTCTTCTTCGCCTTTTCAGATTTTTCCAGAAATGTGGCCTCTTCACTTCTCTTCTTCATGTCTTCGTAGATGGTCTCCCCAACCATTTTGGCCTTTCTTTGGCTTTCTTAAGCACCCAGTATCGCAAGTCTCTCAGACGAGTCACTAGGCCATCTAACTCAGGAGCCCATTCGTAAATACCCTTTAATCAAACATTAAACCAAGTTATTAATAAAGTAATATAATCAATTTCATTCTTCATAATTCGATTCATACATACTGTGAAAATGTTCCACCAATGCGTCTTTGTTGCATTGTCTACCTCACTGTAATTGAACCAAGGTTGTCGAAAATGACCCTGGAAAATGTCAGTGATGGACCCACTAACCTTGTTATCATCAAACCTGAATTGAAAACCAAACAAACACGTGAATTGTGAATATCATTTCATACAAATATCATGAAGCATATAGTAGCTTACGAACTTACCACAATCCAGTAGGGCTTAAAACCTTTTTTGGTGCACGGTTTGAACCTTCACCTTCCTCCGTATGAGTGTTCGGAGTCTCCGGTACGTGGTTACCAAAGTCATGTGCCTGTGAATCATCTCCCTGTATCTCTGACATACGGTTCTGGCTTTCTTCTACTTCTGGTGACTGAAAAAGCTCCCTGGGAATCAAATTCCCATGACCTTGGCTTCCACCTAAGCCATCTCGACCTCCGCGCCCCTTAGGATTAGACATGATTACCTAAAATGAAATAAATTAGAAACGCGTAAGATTAAACAAAAAAATTGAAATAAATTATAAATACATTAAAGTATGAAAGGTGTAACTTCAAAATCAAAGTACAGATGAAATCTCTGACATTCTATTTGCAGAATTCCACAACATAAATATAACCCACAAACTACAAGCAATAAATGAAGAAACAAGTAACATTAAAATAAATTTTAAAAACAAGATTATAAGAAGAAAGTATACCTCAGAAATAAGGGCGTTTTTGTAGGGAACTCCACCTTTGGTAAGTTAACAAAAGAACAGGAGTAAAAATGGGAGTCCCAGAACAAAAATTAAAACTAACCCCCTGCACACCCACCCCTGCACCCCCCCTTCACCGACCCCCCTTCACCGACCCCCTGCACCCCCACCCCGCCTGCACTCCCCCCTTCCCAACTCCCCGCACACCCCGGTCCCCACCCCCCGCTGCCCCCCCACCCCGTACTCCACCCCCCCTTCACTTCGCCCCCTTCACCGACCCCCGCACCCTCACCCTGCCCTGCACTCCCCCCCTTCCCAACCTAATGACCATATAGAGAACACCCCAAATCAACAAAATCAGCATTAACATTGATAATGCCCTGGCGTTTAGCGAACACCACTAGCATTTAGCGAGAGAAATCCTAATGAAACATGTTGCCAATTTGCAATAGACCACAAAATATAATCAACAAAATCAGCATTAACATTTATAATGCCCAATTCAAATATAATGCCATTTCAATTTTCAAACACCAATAACACCCCAAATCAAAGTACAACAACAAAATTAACATTTATAACAATTCTAAATTATATAATATGATATATAAACACCCCTAACAAGTGTGCAATTTATTTTCCAATTCTCATGAAATTGATAAACCCAAATCTGTAAAGTAAAACAAGAAATCAACAAAATTGAGCAGATTAAGATGTACCTAGAGGCGGCAGGGGTCCGGCACAGGCGGACAGCAGTCGGGCCGTGGTGTTTAGCGACCTACATTGCAAAAGTTGGGGGGGAGGAGAAAGATTTGGAGTGAGAGGCCAAAATTCAAAAAAAAATTATTAAATAGGCACGATTTGGGTATTACCGGCGGCGAGAGGAGAAAGATTTGGATTTAGACACGATTTTCCGGCGGCCAACGGTGGTTTTCGCCACCTACATCCCAAAATCCCAACTTTTAGGGTTTGATTTTATGAGTAAAAAAAATAATAATAAAAGAAATCGAAGCTCACCGGCGGCAACGAGACGGCAGCAAAGAAGGCAGGCGGCAACGCTTCGTCCGGCGTTCGTTGGTTGGAGGAAGGCGGTTTCGTCGGCGTTCGTTGGTTGGACGAAGCTTCTCTCTTTTAATTTTGCGAAATAAACCCGACTGGAAGAGGCAAATTGATTTTAACCCCCCTTCGACATCAGCGACGGTTTAAGACCGTCGCCTAAGGTAAAACAAATTCAGATTTACATTACTCAGAACAACGACGGCTTTAAACCGTCGCTGATAATCACCGACGGTTTAGCCGTCGTTGTATACATTATAAACAGTCGGTGACCACCGACTGCTTGAAGCCGTCGCTATATGTTAAATCACCGACCGTTTTCTTGACCGTCGCTGTGAAGCGGTCGTTATTTTAGCTTTTTCTTGTAGTGCAAAATAATATTTTAATTGGTGGACCCATACCAAATAAGGAAATGGGAAATCTATTTGGGACAAACATAAATGGAAAAATGGGCACTCTATTTAGGGACGGAGGGAGTATTAGAGAACAATAAATAAAATAAACGACGCTTAGGTGATGATGGGGAACTATACATTAGAAAGGTAAGTTTGAGGGTATTATATGGAATTGAAAAAAGGTTAGGTACATAAGAGAAATCGACGAGATACAATGATATAACGTGAAAAAAACTGTCGTACCCTTCTTTAATTAATTTATTTCTTTTCGCTTTTAGCGACTAATAATAAGTTTAGGGCTAGATCCAAATTCTTAGAAAGGGATAGCGCAATATTGCGAAGTTTTCAAGAGATTTAAATTCATAAACTATTAAATTCGAAAGTCAAAACAAGTTAAATACAACCTAAAAACACATGAATAAAAAATTACAATTGCTCATGTCAATTTTTTCGTATTGAGGGAACAAATATTTTTCAAGATAAATAAGTGAAACATTAACAATAGATATCAAAATAAATAAAAGCAACTTCAAGTCTTCAACATTTGCATATCACATAGTCAATATGGGCGAAGTTGGAGAAGCAAAAGCAAGGAATTCAGGCTTGGACTCCAAATTTTCCATATCTTTCTCCTCTAAGAACAACCACACTTCAATTCCAACCCCATCTGAATCAGAATAATCATTCAAGATAATGAAATTCCTAGCATAAGGAGGAATTTTCCCATCCGATGGAATCATCCACTTGGGTTTCCCAAACCCAAAATCTAGATCACTAAATCCAAGATTACACCAGCTAGTACTTCCATAGGCCGTGTCTTGATGCTTTACGCACAATTTACGAAACTCATCTGAATTTTCACGCATCGCCTTGACCCCTTTCTCCCCCTCGTATTCCTTAACCTCCTCCTTCCTTGCACAAATTGCTGCATCGATGCTAGCAGCAAGTTCAGGTAGTGCCGCCCTTGCCTTGGCAGAGGCCACTGTTTGTGTGAACAGGTTGCCTATGGATGCTTCTGGGAGTGGGGGGTTCATCCTCGGTTGCAAATTTATGTTTACAACGTATACTGTTTCGTCTTCCTCCTGGCACTGGCATGTTTTTGATGCCAGGGCTTGTTGCAAGATGAAACCAGATAGGGCCAGAAACCGGGATGGGTGAGGCACTTGGTGGCTCGCAGCCTTGACCTTAAGTTTTCTTAGAGAATCATCGCTGAATTTGAAGCTCTTTAATACAAGAGAGCATTCTTTTAGCTTTATCTGATCAAAGGACAATGGTTGTTCAATAGAGGCTGGAGGGAAGGCAGTGAGGCCGGCACCAAAATCGGGTTGTATTAGGTTTTTTTCATCTGACTTTCTGCTTGCTAGAGCAGCCCACTGCTTAAAGAAGGTCGCGGAAGAGATGCCATCAGTGAGTTTATGGATATCATACCACGCAATCGCAACCCCACCGTAGGTAAAAACATTGATCTGAATGCAAATGTGAATTCGCTCGCATGTTACCTGCTTATTGTTAACAATGCACAACGATTCTGAAGGCGGGAAAAACTTATGGAGTAATCCCTCATTTTTAAAGAGTAAAGGGGAGTTTAAGACAGTGGAAAGAGGGCAGTTAACCCGAGTTTCAAAGACAGGTAAACCTTCATCGTTGCAATCGATGGTCGATTGTTTGATTCGATCGGCTAATGGATAGAAATTAATGAGTGTTTCAGAGAGACAAGTTTTTAGCCAAGCAATATCAAGGGGTTGTTGTGTTGGGGATGTAGCTGACACGTTGGGTATGGTGGCTGCAAGTGTTTTGGAGTTTTTCAATATTACGTGCCTCTATTCCTTGTGTTATCTCACTGCTATATACAGCCCTAATTCAATACATAACAAAACATACATGGGCCTAAGTGACTCCTAACATATACAAGAGATAAAGGCCCAAGGCTAATAAATATTACAGCCCAAACATAAACACACATATAATCCAACACCCCCCTCAAGTTGGAGCATGGGGATTACAAATGCCCAACTTGCCAAGTAAGTACATAAATTGCCGAGTACCAAGGGCCTTAGTAAAGAGATCCGCAAGTTATTCCGTAGTAGAAACATGAAAAGTAGCAAGGAGACCTGCTTGAATGGCATCATGAACATAATCACAATCGACCTCAATGTGTTTGGTACGTTCATGGAACACAGGATTTTGATCAATGTAAAGAGCAGACTTACTGTCACAGTAAAGAGAACAAGCACCGGAGTGAGAGACGCCAAGACTACGGAGAAGAGCACGGAGCGACTTAAGCTCAACCGTCACATCGGCCATAGAACGATACTCAGCTTCAGCAGAAGAACGAGAGACGGTGTGTTGTTTGCGAGTCTTCCAAGAGATAGGAGACGAACCAAGGAACACGACGAGTTAAAGGACAGCTAGCCCAATCAGAATCACACCAGGCACTCAACTGCAAATCAGAAGAAGAAGACAAAACAATGCCTTGGTCAGGAGACCCTTTTAAATAGCGAACAACACGAAGGGCAACGTCCCAATGTTGTTGACGAGGCTCATGCATGAACTGAGCAAGCACATGGACAACATAGGCCAAATCAGGACGAGTGAAAGCTAAGTAGAGGAGACGACCCACAAGACGCCTATATTGAGCAATGTCCGAATAGAGAGGGCCCTCGGCACGAGCTAAGTTGTGATTCTGCTCTAAGGGGGTGTCAGCAGGTTTAGCACCCAAGAGACCAGTCTCAGAAATAATATCAAGAGCATACTTACGTTGTGACAGGAAGAAGCCATCAGGACTACGAGCAACTTCAATGCCAAGAAAATACTTCAGGAGATCGAGATCTTTCATGCGAAAACAGTCACCAAGATAGGCTTTAAAAGCAGATAAAGCAGCAGAATCATTACCAGAAATGATGAGGTCATCAACATACACAAGCACATTCAAACGAACGGAACCACGACAATACGTGAAGAGAGAGTAATCAGAATAAGAGTGAGAAAACCCATACTGACGCAGAGAAGCAGCAAGTTTGGCAAACCAACAACGAGGAGCCTGGCGAAGACCATAGAGAGACTTTTGAAGCTTACATACCTGACCAGGATGACTAGAGGAGAAACCAGGGGGAAGTTTCATATACACCTCTTCATCAAGATCACCATGAAGAAAAGCGTTATGAACGTCCATTTGATGAACTTCCCAGTTATGAGCAGCAGCGACAGCAAGAAAAGCACGAACGGTGACCACCTTAGCCACAGGAGCAAAAGTCTCATTGTAATCTATCCCCTCCACCTGATGATTGCCTAAAATAACCAATCGAGCTTTGAGAAGCTCAACACTACCATCGGAGTGATATTTGATTGTGTACACCCACTTACAACCGAGAGCTTTCTTCCCAGTGGGAAGAGTAGTCATAACCCAAGTCTGATTATCTTCCAAAGCACTTATATCTTTATGCATAGCCTCCCTCCACCCAGAATACTCCATAGCTTGTTTAAAACTGGTGGGCTCAACACCCTCATCAACTGCAGCAAGGAAAGCACGATGGCATAGAGAAAAATTATCACAATTCACAACATGTGCTATAGAGTAAGGAGTAGTACCTGAGGGACTAGGAGCATGTGATGAACCTGGAGAGGGGCTGGCAGCATCCACAGAATTGACCAAATAATCTTTCAACAACACACTGGGCCGCTTGTCACGATGACCCCGTCCCATATGGGGCGAGGAAGGAACAGCAGCAGCCTCACAAAGAAGATCCTCAGAATCAGCACTGGAAGGCCCGGGGAAGGAAGGAAGAGACGGCCCATGTTCAGCAGCAAGTGCTGGGCCAGACACAAGCGAAGGACCAGACGCAGGCAAAGAAGAAGATGGACCTGATGCGAGCCCAAGCGCTGGATCAGCAGAGTGGGACGTGTCAAGAGACGCGGAGCTAGGCGGAGACTGTGGGCCGGAAGAGTTATGTGGGCCAGCGGAGTCATGGGTGTGGGAAGTGATGTTGGGTAAGGTATTTGGATCATCAAAAACAAGGGAAAAAGGATCAGGAGAGGTAGAAGGTAGAGCATTGGAAGGAGAGGTTAGAGTAATGTAGGGAAAAGAATTCTCAAAAAATTGAACATCCCGGGACACAAACATATCGCCAGTCTCCAAGTCATAAACCTTCCACCCTTTCTTGCCCGTAGAATACCCAAGAAAAACACATTTACGACTCCTAGGAGCAAATTTATCCCATTTTACCTTTTGATTATGAGTAAAGCACAAGCATCCAAAGACACGTAAAAGATCAAAATCAGGAGCACGTCCAAATATCATCTCATAAGGTGTCTTGTTCCCCAAAACACCGGAAGGAGTACGATTAATCAAATGCACAGCAGTGAGAACACACTCACCCCAAAAATCAATAGGTAAATTAGCCTGAAACATCAAAGTCCTACTCACATTCAAGATATGTTGGTGTTTTCGCTCAACTCTCCCATTTTGTTCAGGGGTCCCCGTGCAAGAAGTTTGAAAGAGAATGCCACTTTGTTGAAAAAAATCATGCATGCATTTGAACTCAGTCCCATTATCACTCCTAACAATCTTGACAGTGGTTTCAAATTGACGGGCTATCATGGCAAAGAAAGAGAGAAAATAGTGATAAACTTCAGTTTTATTTTGCAATAAATACACCCACACAGCACGGGAGTAATCATCAACAATAGTCAGGAAATAAATAGCTCCACAGGAGGAAGGAACACTATATGGTCCCCACAAGTCACAATGTATCAATTCAAACAAACGACTAGTTTTATTCAAACTAACTGGAAAACTATCCCGTGTTTGTTTTGCCATAGGACAAACATCACAGATGTTATTCAATTTCTTCCTACAAGTACTAGATCTAATAGCAGGAAGCATCTTCACCACTCTCTCCGAAGGATGACCTAACCTTTGATGCCACAAGTCAAACTCAGTCATGCCAGAAACACCAACAGCTTGCACCACAGCCACCTTACGGAAGTAGTAAATCCCCCCTCACCGTTCACCTGCTCCAATCAGAGTCCCTGAAGGTCGGTCCTGTATAGCACACAAAGAAGGAGTGAATTGGAGAGTACAACAATTATCAGACACCAAGTGTGATACAGAGATTAAATTGCAATGAAATGCAGGAACAAATAACACATCGCGTAAAACAAGACAATCTGTGAGATACACATCCCCCTGTTTTGTAGCAACAACTGAACTCCCATCGGGAAGGCCAACGGGCGCCCTTCAACATCACACACATTTCTCAAAGCCGAGAATGTGCTAGTAATATGATGTGAAGCCCCCGTATCTATAATCCATTCTATATCATGTTTCTCACCTGTCATGCGCTCGGTATTATTATGCTCTTGGTAATTAATTAAAGTCATAAGAGCCTGCACTTGCTCAGGAGTCAAATTAGCAAGTGGTGTACCACTCCCGTCGGGGTTATTAAACGACCCATCGTTTACAACGTGGGCTTGAGCTCGAGTCCCCCCCTCCAGCGCGCGGCCCAACAACATTTGTCGACGACCCAGTACTCGTCGAGGGCCCAGCAGGAGTAGCTCCAGCAGACCGAGCCATAGACCCAGCAGCAGCTCCATCAGCACGAGCAGCTTGGCGAGCTCGAATACGCTCCTCATACCAGGCAGGATTGCCGTGTAACTTAAAACACGTCCCAACCTCATGCCCTTTTGCTTTGCAATGAGAGCAAGTCAGTTTGCTCTTGTCAACACGATCGAACTTCCCTCGCACACGCTCAGATTGAGCATAGAAAGCATGAACATTTTCAGGAGCGTTTCGGCCACTTGCCAAGACACGAGATTGTTCTTCTTGAACGAGCGATTGATAGGCTCGGTTAATGTCTTCCAAAGGTTGTTGAGAAAGTAAGTTTGTCCTCACAGCACCATAACTCTTGTTATCCAAACCAATTAAAAATTGATGAAATATCTCATCATCACGTTCTTTCGACAACTTCAAAGCTATCCCGCATTCACATTTCTTGCATTCGCAAGCGGGCAACGGTTTCTACCGCGCCAATACATCATGAAATATCCCGCATCGATGGTCATAGTGTCGGTATGTTTTGCAATCCGTAATGGCTGCCTTGATTTGCTGTATGCGCGGTCCGTTCGCGATACAAAACCTACGCTCAAGATAGTCCCATAAATCCTTCGTGTTTTCGTGCAAAGGGACAGTAGCTGCGATTTTGGGCTCCATGCTTCGCAGCATCCATGACACGATCATGGAATGAACCGTGTCCCAGTCAAGAAGTGCGACAGTGTCACTCGGTTTTGGAATCGTTCCATCTACAAATCCATATTTGCGCCTTGCGCGAAGCGAGAGAGTCATCTCTCTCGCCCAACTCACGTAGTTATCACCAGTGAATACAACATGAGTAATCATGTTTCCGGGCTGATCCCCGGATCCCAGAAAATACGGTGACGAAGAGGTCACTGTCCATTCATTCTTCGCACCTTCAATAACCTTCTTTTCGTTCCCCCATCACTGCAAACAAATTCTGGCGACTCACGCCGGTGATGCGAGAATTCCGGCGAGAGGAAGAGAAGAAGTCCGACGAGCTCCGATCAGATTTCCGGCTCTGATATCATGACACGTTGGGTATGGTGGCTGCAAGTGTTTTGGAGTTTTTCAATATTACGTGCCTCTATTCCTTGTGTTATCTCACTGCTATATACAGCCCTAATTCAATACATAACAAAACATACATGGGCCTAAGTGACTCCTAACATATACAAGAGATAAAGGCCCAAGGCTAATAAATATTACAGCCCAAACATAAACACACATATAATAATCCAACAGTAGCAGTGTAGAAGATAATGATCGGAGTCTGCATGGGAGGGGAGATGGGTCTAATCTGATCAACATAAGAAAATGTATAGTTTTTGAGATGTGAAGGTGTGGGAGTTGATGACTTCACCATCTCTGTTGATATTACTTTCACTTCTACTTTTAAACTTCCTTCCATAATCTTTTTCTTTTTTTTATTAGGATGACGAGGGTAAGACCAAAGGTCCAAAGCCCTCATTATAGAGCATAAGTTTCGATTTTCTTTCTAGTGTTCCTTTTTTTTTTTTTTTTTTTTTGGGAGGCAAAGAAATAGGTGTATCATGCTAATGGTTCACACAGGGGCAATTTTGTAATAAATTCTCCAAATAAGCAAAATTCTACTTTCAAATCACTTATTTCTGTCTCTTATTTGCACTGATCACTCAAGTTCTCCTGCAATGCCAAGTCAAGATGAGGGTCTTTTTGGGGCCTTAAAGCGAACTCGTCGGTACAAGGCTCACTACCAACCACTTTTTTATTCTTCTTCTTCAACTCACCTTCCTTAGGCATATGTTCCTAATTCGATTCGACTTCTTTTTAATTTATGTATATATATAAAATTACTTAGTATATAAATCAAAATTTTAAATATGAATTACCTGATTATCTGAAACTAATAATACCAAGTTTTTTGGCCATTGTATGAATGTACCGTGAGCTTGACTGAGCTTCGAGAAGAATGGAGTAGGTACTGGAACTAGAGCACCTACGTAATCCTCAAAATAATCATCAACACTCACTTTCACAACCCCATGTTGTGATGATGCCTCCATTTGTGGATAACGGTACCATCAGCTATCATGATCGACCATGAGCCATCCGCTAATGCTCAACGACATTGAACATGACTCTTCACATCCAATGAAAGCACAATATCATTAATTAAGTCTTTTAAAACACAATATCATACTTTTTAAAGATAAAAAAATAAGTATATACCTGCAAGTTCACAAATGGATCATCGTCCCCGGAGTGACAGTTACTAGGATGAACAAATGGAGTGAAAGGACTTCTGACCAATGCATCTTCCCTTGCTTGCTTTGGTATTTGAATACCAAATTTCGCAGCAAAACTCATGAACGTTTCTTGAACTAAAGCATCTAACTTCGAGTTAATCTCTTCCATTATTGTCTCTTTTCGTACTCTTTACTGGGTCACTCTAGCCTCAAATTCCCGCATCTTCTGATGTAATTCGTGTCAAGATGTTCCCCTAATGTACTTAGAATGACTATTGACGAAGTCGGGACTTCATTATAAATTAAACTGTTCCCCGTATACTTCTTCGTCGTGTACATCATCAATTCTAAGTATTCTCATCTTTTCATTCTATAACAACAGACCATTTGGAATTGGCAGAGTTAACCATGTAGAAAACTTGTTTTGCTTGTGATGCCAATATGAAAGTATCTTCATGATGCCCTAACCGACTGAAATTGACTAAAGTAAGAAAGCCATGTTCATCCTTCTATACACCACGACGAATATCAATCCACTTGCACTGAAAGAGCGTAATTTTGAAGTCAATATAGTCAAGTTCTAATATCTCTTCAATGAACCCATTATAAAATTCATTGTCTCAACAATCATTCTGCCACTTCAACTTTTATACTCTGATGATAAAACTCCCAACGTAACGCCACTGTTTTGCATCGTTGATTTGCCATCTTTCCGCTTAGTGTAAATGAATGACCATTGATGTCATACCCTTCTTACGAATGAACTTGCATCTTTGACTCATATACCAACCATCTCAACGTATCTGATACGTCATTTGGAGTGTCACATAATTGGGTCATAACTCGTTTTCTAAACCAATCGACGAATGACTGATTATGCTCAATCATCAACTCATGTTCATTTTTCGATGGATATTGAACTCTAAGAACAGTCATGTGCTCATCTAAGTAAGGATGCACTTGTATCATATTTTCTAACACAAACAATTATGCTTTTCTTTTCAACTCGGTATCAAGGCACAATATATTTCGGCCAATGGTACCATAACCATTAAGCCTTCCTTCATGTCTAGATTTTGGCAATCCAATTGCTTGTGCACGTGCTATAACTGACTGACATATTCATATACTTCCTCCACAATTGTTCTTTAGACAATACTTGCTTTTGGTCTGGCTAGATTCATCACTTTACCCTTCAGAGTACCCATATGTATTTCAAAACGCCACATATACCTCATACACACAGGCCCACAAAGTTTAATTTCTCAGACAAGGTGGATAATCAAATGAGGCATAATGTCAAAGAACGATGGTGGAAAGTACATTTCAAATCGTCACATCGTCTCTATTACATCGGCTTGCAGGTTATCTAGAGTTTTAGAATCAACCACCTTGCTAGAGATGATTAAAAAGAAGAAATGCAGCTTTGTAATCGTGTATCTTACTTGGGCAGGCAAAATTCTTGGATTGTAACAGGTAATAAATGCTGCATCAAGATATGACAATCATGAGATTTCAATCCAATGAGTTTCAAGTCCTTCAGTGAGACAAGGTTTCGGAAATTAGACGAGTGTCCAACGGGGACCTTTAACCTATGCAAAGACTAACAAAAACTTATTTTCTCCTTCGTAGACAAAGTGTAGCAAGTTGGGGAAAGAGAATAGCGTTGTCCCCGTTCATGAGGTGCTAGTTCTGGTCTGCCTCTTTCAGCCATGTTTTCTTAGCTTTAATTCCATCCTTCTTCTTCCCGGCATATTCAACAATGTCCCAACAATGGTATCCCAAACATTTTTTTTCAATGTGCATAAGATCAAGACAATGCCTGACTCCTAAACATTCCCAATACACGAGATCCCATAACTTAGATCTTTTCTTGTATAAGTTCTTTGAATCACCTTTAAAGGGCTTACCAAAACTATTCCAATATCTTTTACCCGCTTATAAACCTCTTTTCAACGTAAGGGTACATGAGCTTCTCTCATCTCCACTTTCCCATTGAACACTTTTTTCTTCTTAGTAAAGGGGTGATCTAAAGGAAGCCATGTATGATAATGCATGTATATATTCTTCCCACAATGATGTAACCACTCATCAATCATATCCTCATCATATATCGGGCATGCCTTTGATCCTTTAATTGTATATCATGACAAATTCCCATAAGCCAGAAAATCATTGATCGTATAAAATATCATGGCGCATAATGTAAAGTCGGTTTTCGCATATGCATTGAAGACTGAGACACCGTAATCCCACAATAATTTCAGATTTTGAAGGAGTGGGTCAAAATACACATCTATGTCATTTCCAGGTAATTTAGGACCCGAAATAAGAAGTGATAGTAGAATAAATTTACGCTTCTTACATAACCATTAGGGTAAATTACATATCATCAGTAAAACAAGGCAAGTGCTATGTTGGATACCTAGTGTGCCAAATGGGTTCATCTCTATTCTATATGTGAAGAGGGGTAGGACACCAAAATATTAAAACCACAATTTTACCCTCACTAAATTAAGCAAATTACAGCAAAACCTTTCCAAGAAAAAATAGAGGAGAAAATCACGGCACAAAGAATAACTGCATTTCACTCCAAGACCGAACCACTCCAACTCCCACGGCAGTTCCACAAAATCTTGCCTTGCCACTTCTTCCTCCTCTCCACTCTTCCTTTACTCCCGTTCATTCTATGCATAATCTCCATTCCTTACCTGCAAAATCTTATATGAGACCAATATCAGGTAACTACAAAATCCATAAAAGTTGGTGTGTTGTTTTCAATCCTTATACAATAGAGATTTTATAACTAATACAATTAATTTTTGGTTTGATTTCATAATTACTCCAACTACGTAATAAGGAAGTGGAGCGGAAAGGGCAATCTCAAGATCAACTCGCAAACAACAATCTTAAGTTCAAGTAAGATAACAACAACAAAAAGTTTTTCTTTTAAACATCGTAATTGAGCAACATTCAAAATTAAGTGTTTCAATTTGATTGTGTTATGATAGGTCAAAATTCAATCAATTCGAATCAAGACAAACCTACAAATCTTATTTTTAAAAAAATTTGAGTTTACTCAAAGTTCACTCATTATCCACTGCTACTAATGTCCAAGTACCTCAAGTATGGTACTAATTATGATTCAGAAATTGAGTTTACAAACAAAATTGAGTTTTCACGAAAAACGCTGACAAAATTTACAAAAAAAAGAGTAGTGTCCCATTTTCACATTAACTTCTCACAACAATTTCACCATTTGGAAAAACATATTTACAGAGTGTTTTTTTAAAAAAAAAAGAACATTTTGAAAAAATATTTTACTCACAATAACAAATATAACTATACTTTTAAAAAAAAAAAAGTGTTTAAAAATCAATCTTCTCATGGAATAAGAATTCAAAAAAACAAAATCTCTTTCCATGGAATTGTTACAGAGTATTTTTTATGAGAAACTCTCCCAAATTCTATGAGAAACTCTTCTTCTTCTTCAGTATACTTTCCATCTAAAATCTTCTCTATTTTATATGCAAATAATAATTCCAAAACACTGACAATCTCTAGATTTCAGATTCTCTCGCATGCAAAAAGAAATTAAAAAATTCTAAAACTCACTTCCCCAATTGCATTTCGAAAATTATGTGTTTTGTTCTCCAAATTTTTTGACCTCCACCTTCAATCATCTCAGTGCTTTAATTGACTGAAAATGCTCCAATTATTAAATAAAAGTTTCTTCCCCTATCTCCAATTATTAGGTTTCCATTTATATAGAGAAAGAAGGGGCCGAAGATAGAGAAAGAAGAAAGACGAGATAGAGGCGCGACGGAGGAAGAGATAGAGAAAGAAGAAATATGGCGGTGGAAGGGAGGTTCAGGCAGGGGCAGATCTAGGGGGTGGCCTACCCGGGCCACGACCCATCGCATGATCCATACCATCTATAAGTAGTTCGTTTCCAGAACCTATCCCAGATTTTTGCTATGGAGCAGTTGGTCTCCGCGTCTAGTTTTGTTACAATACAAAGGAGGGGTCCCGTGTTCAAATTCAGTATTGAGCTATACTTATTGCGTTACAAGTCTTTTGACTTTTCATTATGCTTTTAGTATTCTTCATTAATGTTCTTTTGTCTTCTTGCGCCAGGTTATTTTGGTCTTTAATTTTGTTCTCCAATTTAAGTTTTCAACTATATTTTTTTTCATTTAATACTACTTTTTAAAAAAGTATACAGTATGTTGCTTGTAATAAATTTCACACCTTGATATATTATAACTATATACTAATGTTTAATATTATCACTTAGAAAAATTATTGAAAAAAATTCAAAATTATTTGTGACCATAGGGCATTAGAGATTGACACTAAAAAGATGCATCTTCTTGCCTCTACTAAAAAGTTAAGGTCCTAACACTATCTTATTTTAATAGATAGTATATCTCACTAACTCGTCTTATATTTAGCAACTCAATTAAAAAATACGCCATTGCTAAGAGGAACGATTATTGATATTAGAATGAAACAAAAGATTTATGTGTGTGTGTTTTTGTGTGTGTCTAATCCTCCGTTTTATTTATAATTGCACCTCTTGTATTTTTATACTGTTTTTTGTGATATATATGTACTATATATTTGTACTATTTTTTGTGATATATATGTAAGGAAAAAAATAATAATGTGGATCTTATTATATTGTTTCAATATATACTTCCAAAATATATATTTTTTACAATTTTTAAAGAAGAATAAATAAAGATATTAATAGTTTAAAGTATGCATTTATATACGTGGAACTTTATATAGTGCAATAGTAAATAAGAAGAAAGGGAGGAAGTATGTACACATATTGAAATTTATCCATGTTCATAATATAATTTTTAAAGAAAATTAACATATTAGGTGCGACCCACCCCAAATAAAAACCCTAGATCCGCCACTGGGTGCAGGCGTGGTTTATAGATCTAGAGAGATAGGGTCATATGGGGGTGGCCGAGGAAATGTATAGAGAGATGTTTGGAGAGCTGATATCATGATATGTTTGGAGACGGGAGAGCTAATATGTTTGAAACCGTTTTTTTTAAACACAAATTAGAATAGATTATCTAGCCATAAAGGCCTTTGGTGTTATAATGTTGTACTCAAATTCAGCTTACTTTATGGCTAGATAATCTATTATAATTTGTGTTTAAAAAAAATGGCAATAGTAAATAAGAAGAAAGGGAGGAAGTATGTACACATATTGAAATTTATCCTTGTTCATAATATAATTTTTAAAGAAAATTAACATATTAGGTGCGGCCCACTCCAAATAAAAATCCTGGATCCGCTACTGGGTTTAGGCGTGGTTTATAGATCTAGAGAGATAGGGCCATATGGGGGTGACCGAGGAAATGTATAGAGAGATGTTTGGAGAGCTGATATCATGATATGTTTGGAGACGGGAGAGCTAATATGTTTGAAACCTTTTTTTTAAACACAAATTAGAATTCATAACACAAATTTGGAGTATTATTGAGACGTTTATTTATAATAGAGATGATATCATATTTTACATTACGACATTTTGTACCCAAATTGAGCTTCGTATTTGGCTTTGTTATGTATGTATTTAACTTTCAATTTGAGATGTACAATTTGTCATGTATAATAGATACATCATTTTAATTTTTGGACAAATTGAACTCCCTATTAATTATCTCAAATTATTTTTCAATGTTATTATGACAACTAATCACTATTACATATGTCAAGAGAGGTAGTTCTTTAAATCACTATATTATAAAATGAAATAACATCAATAAATTATAATAATTGTACTAAAATTGGTAGTGTACTTTTTAATGGATGAAAAAAATACAAGTTATGCAACAATAAAAAATGGAATAAATGGAGAATTAAAGACGTTAAATATCTATTAAAAAAATTATATTTGTGTTTCGCACGCATCGCGTGCATATAAGGCTAGTCCCATCTGTACAAAGTCCGAGCCTAAGATTTCGAGGTTCTTTACCAAAAAGGGGAAACTTTTGATCAATATTTCTCCATTGCGGAGAATCAGCCGGATGTCTAAGCATCCCATCTTTCTTCCTCTCATCCGCATGCCACCTCAATAATTTAGCATTTTTCTCATCCGAAAATAAACGCCTAAATCTCGGGACAATTGGAAGATACCAAAGAAACTTCACTGGAGTTTCTTTCTTTCTCACCCCGCATCGTTCTCCTTTATCTTGTCACGACGAGAAACTCCACACCTGGGTCCGGATCATCTAGAGTTTTATGAAAATTTTACAAGGTAGAGTTGAATCCTAACCACATATTATAAAATCAAGGTCTCATAATTAGTGGGAAGAGGAAAGATAGGGGCAGGATATTCGGGGGAAAAATAGGGGATCTTTGGGAGAGAATATACAAGCCTTTGATTTCTTAATCAATGACTGATATTTAACGAACTCTATAGTGTAGAGTTATTTTAAAACTCTAGAGGATCTCGACACTCCACACCTCAGAGACTCTCAAAAATCCTTGTACGCATTTGGATACAGCACGGAGTCATTTTGACATGCATGCATCTTCTCATATTCCATGCCTAAGGGACACAATAATTTCTTCGCTTCATAGGTAAAGTTGGGAATTTCATTCCCTTCTAATTCTTCTAAAAAGGTATACAACTCAGTAGACTTTTATCTATCCAACTATGCTTCGATTTTAATGTTGAATAATGGGAGGATGCTAGAAAGTTTAGTGAAATTCTTACACACTAGATACATCGGTTTGTCCGCTGCACTCAAGACACTATCATACATATGAGGACAATCGGTTCCTTCATCCTCCAATTTCTGCAACATCTCATCTACCCTATCATTCTCCTTATCATGCTATCCTTTCTCAATTTCAACCTCGATATCATCAATGGGATCTTCATGCAAATTATCACAAAAGCTAGTCGAGATCATACCATGATCATAAAACTCTTCATACCATGTTCACCTAGTATAATTACTCTTAAACCCACGATGAGTCAAATGATCCTTAATTTAATTAATCCACATCACGATGCCCCCTAGAGTTATTGCAATCACAACAAGGACAAAGGATTAACTTTGACCGATTATGCGATTGATGGCCTAAAGCAACCCTGATAAATTCATCATCCCCTAGTAGGAATGTCGCCGAAATTTAATTACCATACATCCAGTTTCGATCCATATTCATATACTAGAGACACCAAACAAGAACACATTCGATAGCATCAACAAATAAAGCTTATTGTCAAACTTTTGTATCAAGTGCAGTCATGAACAAGTGGGTCCTTATCACTCCAACCTAACCCATCCTTTAGTTTCTCATCTCACTTGTGAATGAATGTTTGGTCTTCAATTCTTAGAAAAACCCGGCAGCACTTCCATACAGTTCTCCAAGTACACGATGAAGATAGTAGGTAAACTATCAACATATGTACCCAGAGAACGCTTAGGAAATGAGCTAGATGTTTCTTTGAATCGAAAACCAAACATTCATTCACATCCTAAGTGAGATAAGAAACTCAAAGACAGTCCCAAACAGGAACTATTCAAGACTTACGCCTAATGAGTAAGCCTCGAATAGGTATATATCTAAGGCAATGATGCACATTGCAATTAAATAGCACAAACCAATCCATTCCTTAGATTTCCGGCCCCACCCCATAAGGTATGTCCATATGTGAATTGAGAAATTAACGCAACAATCCACAAATTCATAATTTATACTACCTCTGTATTTTTTTAGTTGCACCATTTGCTTTTTCACATTTGCCGAGACGCTTCTTTGAATGTTAATATCTCTTATTGGGTGTAAATAAAAATTATAAAAATTTGATATTTGGAATCCTCACATTGAGATGAATCTAAGAAGACCCCACTTGACTATATTTTTTCTTATATAATGGTGCGAGATAACTTAACAAAGTTAGTTGATGAATAGTGCCAAAAAGCAAATAGTGCAACTAAAAACGTATGGAGGTAGTATATAACAAGATAATAATAATAACCAAACCCAAGCCACATATTTATAATCACAAAACTAATCCATAATATTAGAAATCAATAATAACCAATCCGTATATTAGAAACACAAACCCACATCATATATTAGATTATAATAATAACCAAACCCACATCTTTACAATCACAAAAAAAAATCCAATCCTTATATTTCCCACCCCCCTATATAGGTATATCGATATTTCAACTTTTAAAAAACTAACGCAATAATATCAAAAGTTCATAAACTCACATATTAGAGTTTAAGAATCAAGGCTACAACTTAACAATCACAAATCCATAAATATTCAAAGCAAAATGTAATCACCCAAATTACAATTTCACAATCACAAATTCAAAATTCATAATGAACAACAATGACTAAGTAAACTAAAGGAATTTTTATAATAGTTAAAGCAAACTAACATGCCACATCGGAATCCACTCGCCAACTACTGGAATAATGGCGCAACTTCTGAAATTTAACCCAAAATGGCTTAGAAACCCATAAGAATGTTGCATACACATATATAAAAAAGAGAGGAGAGAGAACGGGTAAACAATCTTACCTAGTCGCTGGTGGGAAGAACTCGCCAAAGGAAGGTTTTGCCAGAGGAAGAATTCGGCCCAATTGCGGCGGCGGCGAGGGTGTTCACCACCTAAAATGCGGAGATGAGAGATAGAGGGGATAAGAGTGCAGCGAAGAATGTTAGGACGCCAAGCTTTAGATGGCAAGAGTGAGTTGACGATGAGATCAGAGTGCTTCGACGGCGAGAGTGAGTCGACGACGAGAGTGCTTCAACGGCAACAGGTGAGAGTGCAACGAAGACGGAGAGAGAGAGAGAGAGTGTAGCGAAGAGTGAGTCGACGGCAAGAGGGGGTTCGCTGGAGAAGTCGACAGCGAGAGGGAAGAAGGGGATTCGCATGAGAGAGAGTGTGTGACAGTGAGAGTGAGAGTGATAGTGAGAGTGAGAGTGAGAGTCAAAATTAGAGGGAATAATGTTAGGGATTGAGCTGCTCGAAAAAAGAACGCATTAAGGTAGAATTGAGGTCGACGATGTGCGTCGAATGGGAAGGACACCCCACGCAAATCGTTGGATGCAAGGATTTACATCGCACATAAGGGACCTTCGACGCAAATCAATGGTTCATTTGCACTCAAGATTTGCGTCGAATATAAACTGGCATCTCGCACCCTTTTGCTTTAATTATTTGCGACGACATCCACTTAGATATGACGCACATTAAGCATGATTTGCATCGGATACTCTGCATAACCGACGCAAATGATGCACCCCTCATCTAATGCGTCGGTTTTCTAGTTGTGCGACGCAATTTAGGGGACGCTAATCAACTTTTTTCTACTAATGAAACTAACGCAAATGACATACACTTATCTAAAATGACACAAGTTTAACAAAAAATGGCACAAAAAAGAATGACACTTTACGCAAATGAAGCACCATAAATGACATAGACTACATGTATGATGACTATACTAGATAAACAATGACATAGACCTTAACAGGAATGACATAATACTCAAAATATATAAAATAACATTAGATTATACTAACAATGACATTGATATGAAATGACATAATCTTCAGTACATATAACATAGATTATACTAATAATGACATTGAAATGAACAAAACTAACACGAGAAATTGAATACAAGTGCACTTAAATGAATCAGTAGTATAAATGACATTTACTCAAACAAATATGGCATAAAATAAATAAATAATGAAATGAAAAAAAAATGACACGATAATCAAAGGAATGACATAATCCTCAACTGCTTATAAAGCATACAAATGACATATACTCCCTTTGTCCCCAGATAGAATTTCCATTTCTTTTGGGCACAAGTATTAAGAAGAAGTTTTAGGTGGGCTCTTAGTTGCATTAAATTATAATATAAAAATTAGAGTTGGTATATTATTCATGAATTCTTTATTGTGGAGAGAGAATGTAAGTGGGTAAGGTAAGTGGGTGAGACCATAATTGAATTTAAAAATAAGATAGGAATACGGGCTAAGGTTTTATGGTATTTCCCAATAATACCAAGGTTTCGACGTTTCTTTTCAAATCCAGGAGATGCAGAGAAGTAGACATGACATCATAATGGTCGTACTAAGGATGTATTAATGAGAGACCCGACTGATTCCCTGCAATAGAAGTTTATTGATGAAATGTTCCCTGATTTTAAGAAAGATGAACGTAACCTACGCCTTGCACTATCTACGGATGGTATGAACCATTTTGGCTCCCCTAGTAGCACGTATAGTACTTGACCAGTAATTTTGGTTACTTATAACTTGTATCCTTCCTTGTGCATGAAAAGAAAGTACATGATGTTGTCATTGCTAATTTCTAGACCAAAATAGCCTGGAAATGACGTTGACATTTATTGCAACCTCTTATCGACGATTTGAAGCAACTATGGGATAAAGGTGTTGAGGTTTTTGATGCACATCGCCAAGAAAAGTTCAATTTGAGGGCAATGTTATTCTGCACTATTTAAGATTATCTAGCATATGGAAGACGATTAAAAGAATCTAAAAAGAATGTTTGAAAGACGTCCAAAGGTGTCAACAAGTGAAGAAGTGTTTGCAAATATAAAAGATCTTCATATCACATTTGGGAAAGGAAACAAAAAATATCTGCCAACACAGGGGTATAAGAAGCGTTCTAATTTGTGGAGCTTGCCTTATTGGAGACTCTTGTTTGTTATAACATTCTCTAGATATAATGTATATCGAAAAGAATGTATGTGACAGTCTTATTAGTACATTACTGAATATCCGTGGAAAGACAAATGACGGCCCTAATTCTAGAGATGACCTATAGCAAATGAAGATTTGAATTAAACTTCATCCCATTTTGAAAGGATCAAGAATTTTTTTTACCCCCAACTGCGTATACAATGTCAAAAAAGGAGAAAATTCAGTTCTGTGACTGTTTGGCTGGAGTGAAAGTGCCACATGGTTACTCTTCGAACTCCCGTAGCCTTGTTTCTATGCAAAACTTGAAACTTATGGGCCTTAAATCTCATGATTCCCATGTTTTAATGCAACAATTGATACCATTGGCTATTCGTGGTATTTTGCCTAAAAATGTTCGAGTTGTCATAACTAGGTTATGTTGTTTTTTTAATGCAATCTATAACAAAGTCATTGATCTTAAAGACTTGGATGATTTAGAAAGGTGGTTGTCTTAAGGGTGTTGGCTCGGGAATTACTAACAATGATAATTTCGGGTTTAATATATAAACCAACACCTGCTAACCAATTGCAGGCACAAATTATATTGTTTGTATGAAAATGGAGATGGAATGCATGAGAAACAATCAAAATCTTATGATGTGTTATTGATGTCATGTGGTGGCCACTTTGGTGGCTCTATTGGTTAAGGGTCAGATGGTGGCCAATTTGGTGGTTATAATGGTCATGTGTTAGGTACCGGTGCCTAATTTGGTTGTTTTAGTGTACAAGGTGGTGGTTTTGACAAAGAATTTTGTGGTGAAGGGTTTGAAAATGCCCCCTTTCATAGCTTCACTCACCTGCTTTGTGGAAATGGTGGCGAAGGTTCTGGTGGTGCCGTGTTGAGTGGTTTTAATGGATTGGTGGTTCAGGTGGCAATTTAAGTCAACATAGTGGCAAAAATGGGGGTTTCAGTGGCCTAGACAAGGGGGGCATCCATTTAAATGTTGATTCAGAGCCACGTCATGAGGTGATTAAGCCATACCATGTTGCTTGGCTCGAGCAATTCCATCCTCACCATGATAAACAACCCGAGAGAAATTCTGATGTTTTGCCTCACTAAGGCTATGAGCTGAGCCTAACATTAATAATTATACTTTCCCCAAGGTACTAGATGCATTCCTTATTGCTTTATTTTGAATTGTTATGCAGATATTAAAAATTCCACTCGTAACACTTTGGAAGGATTTAATTAGGGTTGGAGTGAATGTGCTTTGGCAATTGAAAAAAAATAAAGAAGTCCAAATTGTGGCAAATGGAGAGGTTGAGGAAACAGATCCATCTGAAGTGATACGCTTACGCATGATCTTGTAGACACCAAATTTTGAACCCTTTGTTTTATTAATCAATAAAAAGGAAATTTTATAGTACGGAAAATACGTGTTGGTGAGGATTGCCAATATCAGCTTGACAATGGTTGTTAATATCGCTTTATCATGTTACATGATGATTTTTTCAGGTGTAGTTAATAGTTTTAATATTTTTTCATATTTGACTTCGGGTTGAAGATTAATTTTTATAAACCGAAAAGAAAAATAACAAAAAAAAGAGGAAAAAAACCCCCCAAACCCACGCCCCTTTCTTCTTCCTTAATTCCTTCCTTAAGTTTCCTTCCTTCTCTTCTTCATTAAGTTTCTTTTTCTTCTTCCTTAAGTTTCCTTCTTCCTTAAGTTTCCTTCCTTCCATCCTTCTTCCTTAATGCTTAAGCATCTTCTCTACTTTACTTAGAGATTAAGTTTTATTAAGGCTTAAGTATTAAAGTGTGGAGACTTCTATAAAATAGCCTTAACTTCACAACCAAAAGGAGGGGGAGAAAACATCAACAAATCTCCTTCATTTCCTCTCCATTCTCAACACTTTATTTTCCATACTTCCTCCCTCTAAAAAAAAATCATTCAAGAGAGAAAAAAAGAAAGCAAAAATTATAATTAGGAAAGTAATTAGTAAGGAAGAAGCTCATTTTCCATACTTTCTATTATCAATTTTTTTTAATCTTTGGAGTGATTTGAGTATGTGGAAGTCCTAATAGGTTCCCAACCTTAAATCACCCCACCTAGAATAGTCAACTTTAATGGGGAGACTCTTAGGAAATATGTGTTTATGTGATTTTTGTTAATCAAGTTGTTATTTATAACCAAAAACATGTTTTCAGAAAAAAATTCAAGTAGAGTTGTGCATAAATATCTCCATAAATAGAAAATGTGATGCTGTAATTATGGACAGTTTTAATTTCGTACTTCATTTCATTTTTCGTCTGTACTATGAGAATAGTTTATAGGATGTAATATTTTTCCTATGAGTTTCAAGATGTTTCCAGAAATTGGTCTTTAGAATTTCTAAAAAACGATTGTTTTACAGATAATTAAAAATCATACAACTTTAATGCGCAAAACTGATTTTGTCCAGTACCACATAAGCTTGTTCTGTCAATAAAGTTTGAAATAAAATCATTTAGATAAAACTCAAAACATCAACTTTAGACTAGATATCAGTAGCTTTCCAAAAACATTAAAAATAATGTTCTTATGCGTTTTACACAATTTTATCTTATTTTTACAAAAAATATTCATGTAAATCACTAAATTCCAGAATACTGATTCTATCTTTAGTTAAGGAAATAAATAAAAAAGGGTCTTAAAAATGTCCAATTATAGGGAATATTTTCAGTATAGTTAATCAAAGTGTCTAGAATGTCCAAACCAAAATTCACTTCAAACTAAGTTTAGTAAGTTGCATTTCAAAGAACACATTGAATAAAGATCCTGTTTTGACCAGTTTGAGTATAAAATTCACCATAATTCAAATTTCCACTAAACACTTGTCAAATTTTGACACAACATAAAGAACTCACTGACCTATTCATAGGTACATCACATGATCAATTTTACTCTTTCTACAGAAAGTTATGATTTTTACAAGTCAGTACAAGAATAAAAGTGCAATCTGAAAAATGAAATAAAGTGATTAACTCAACTTTCATAAAAAAAAATGTTTTCTTTTCACACGAAAATGTTAATTAAAAGTCATAAGTCATTAAATTTTAAGTTTCTCTTAAAATGACTAATTTTTAATATGCAAATAAAAATCAATAAAAATTATCATAAAAAATCACAATCAAAGAGGTTAATTAATCTCTAATTTTCACAAGTTTACAAATAAACATTAATTCTAAAGCCTATTCAAGGAGATGAAGATCAAGGAGCATCATGGTGAAGATCAAGATTACATATTTGTATAGATCATAGAATTTGTACATTTTTGTTGTAATAATAGTTTCTTTGTAAATAGTTATTACATCACTCGATTAATGAAAAAATATGGAGATGTTTATGCATAATTTTCATAAATAATTCCATAATTCTTTTGAATAAAATGAGCAACCAATGTTACTACTGTTGCATGTTGGGCCCAATATATCATAGTATATGAATCAAATGACCCAATCTCAATTAAGAGGGAAATTTGCAAATCTATTTAAGTTAAAAAGTATGATGATCCATCTTACATTTTAAAATTTGTTCTCCATCTTCAAATGGATCAATCATATAATTTGACATAATTGGATTGGTAATTATGATCTCCGAATTGATTTTAGGCCGTTTTACGTGTCTCACTTTAAATGGCCAAATTCCGATTAGACAAACACAATCTCCAAATTCGATCTCAAATTGATCATTTTTCTCAAAATAACTTAATAATCTTCTATTAAGATTATTTAATTTTCATCCATCCAAAAATCTTCCATTAGGAATCAAACCTCTGTTCCTAAGACCTCTTGAAAATCATAAACGTGATCACTAATAAGGGTGGTTATTTCAATCCTTGATTAATCGCTAGTTAGGGCGATTATTTTTCCTATTTAATCACTAATTAGGGTGATCATCTTAAACCTTAATAATCGTTAATTAGGGCTATTATTTTTCCTATTTAATCACTAATTAGGGTGATTATCTTAAACCTTAATAATAGTTAATTACGGCGATTATTTTTCCTATTTAATCACTAATTAGGTTGATTATCTTAAACCTTAATAACCGTTACTTAGGACGATTATATTATCCTTCCTTATTAATCACAAATTAAGGTGGTTATCTTAATCCTTCATATTTAATCACTAATTAAGGTGATTATCTTAATCTCATTTCAATCACTAATTGGAGTGATTATCTCATTTTCCAATAGATTTGTTTAATTCGAAAGGTGAGTTATTCATAATCTATTTCCTTTTCTTCCCCAATGGAATTGGCCATTTAGGGTGAGACATAAGATCGAACTACGATGGTTTTGATCCATGAGTGGATTCTAATCCCGCAATGATTGGTACGTAGTGCAACGTCAGTGCTCGAACCTAGGGGTGATAATGAGCCTGACAAGCTCGCGAACAGTTCGGGCTCGGCTCGGTCAAAGATCGGCCAAAGCACGGCTTGTTGTGGCTCGGCTCGAGATCGGGCTCGGCTCGAGACTTAAACAAGCTGAGCTGAGCAAAGCAAAGCTCGGCTCGAAAAGCTCGTGTACAGCTCGATAATTAATTTATACTAAAAACATATTTTATATTAAAAAAATATTTTATATTATTGAACTCACTTTATACAGATTTTTTGCAAAAGAAATTTCCCAAACGAGCTCAAGCCCATAATCGAACCCGAGTTCGAGCTGAGCTCGAGCCGAGCCTGAAAATGAGCTCGAGCCTAGTCGAGCTCACGAGCCGAGCACGAGCGGCAAAAACTAATCACGAGCTTGAGCCGAGCTCGGCTCCCCCAAGCTCGTCGAGCACACGAGCCGAGCCGAGCCCATGAAAAGTTAAACGAGCTCGAGCCGAGCGTAGTGCTATTCGGGCTCGGCTCGTTCGATAAGCACCCCTACTCAAACCTACCATGTACAAATGATATATTGGCCCTAAAAAAATGATTGATGTGTATATGTGCAAATTATGTGATTTTTTTCTTTCTTTTGAATAACCATGATTACTTTCAAAAATGGAAAATAAGACATTTAGTAGGAGCCCGTTCTGTAGAACGGGAGATGAGACGAGTTCCAGATGTTCGCACCTCTTAACCTAAACCCCGAACCCTATCTCATGGTATGAAAGACCAATTTTCAAAAAGCCTTATCTTTATGAAGTCATCAGCGTTTTAAATGATATTTCTTGACATTGATTTTAAAACGATTTATTAAATAAATCTGTCCCTATTCAGCTATTAATAGGGTGGCGACTTTAAAGTTTTCTAAAACTCATAGTCCAATGAGAGACTTTTGTGGGATTCATACCGTTAATTAAGACAGTAAAAAATCGGGTACCACAGACTGGCGACTTCACTATGGATTCTACCTCCACTTGAGGTATAAGAGGTTTAAACCTAATCCTGAGCAACGCGTTAATTTCCATTCCATATGTATATATAATAAAAAAGTTAATCATGGCTATTCGCAATTTATTTTTTGTATATAGCATGCTTATGTGAAAATTACGTGTGCTTGGTAGTTTATCGATCCATACACGTGCACTCTTTTTAACCATTTTCTTATTAGGTCTGATACCTTAGTCTATTGTCAAGGGTCAGAATTGTAGAATGACAAATTAATGAATTAAGGGCGTAAAACCTGCATCCGCGAGCTATTGCGATCGGCTCTGTCAGGAGCGTCCACCCTCGATGGACACAATGGAAGTGACTCGAGGCCACTTTAACATAATAATTCCCTAAATGAATCACCTTTTAGTTGACTTTAAGGACACAAGGTTCAATGCACAAATGTCTTTTATTTATTTGAGTTATTGAATAATGTGAATTTTTTTTGAAAATTCCTCAGTCCGCTTTTCAGTCGGTCAATACTTCAGTAATTATTTACTGTAGCTGAATTGCTGCCGAAATGATTGTTGAAATATTAAGAGTATTCTTGTTTTTTATCACAAGTGTCATGTAAAAAATTTGTGTGTGCTCACCCATTTTTTTTAAAAAAAAAACTCACATTTACTTCAAAATTCTTTTCATTCAAATTGGTTTTTCCAAAAATAAAATTGATATCTGAAAAAAAAATATCCTGTTTTAAAAATATAATCCCAAAATAAAACAAAAAAATTTGAAAAAATGATAAATGATAAAGAGTCATAATCACAGGTTTAGAACTTGTCATTTCAAGAAATAAAGTGTGATTAAAGTATATAGTCGAAAACACGAGAAGTGTAGTCTCAATTAAAAAAAATTAATTTTTTGACAAAAGGATAATTGAGATTAGCTTATAATTTCAAAATATAAAAAAAAATAATTTTGGACTCATTTTCACACATTTGTGATTGCTTCGAGTTTAGGCTTCTAACGCCTCGTTGTAATGTCTATCTAGAAAGTCTGATTAATAACCTAGACTTGACTCAAACTTTCATACAGTATGCTGGACTTGCTCCACTTACCACATATACTGGTACATTCTCATCACATGATGTTTCTTTAGTAATATACTTGCGACTATGCATGTCCTAGCATCATAAACATTTTACATCTAAAATTGACCTAAGACTTAGGCACCCATAAGGATCCATATCAATGTATTTTATCGGACCATTTCTGTATAAAGTAAAAAAAACAAAAACAATATCATCATGTGCATATTAATCTGCATAAAGTCTCATGTTTAATAATGTGTCATATGACCATGTCATCATAAGTATAGGAATATATGCTCAAGCTTAGTCATAAATTCATAAGATTTGCGGTGTCTCACAAAAAATAATTACGATTTTCATTATAGCGTCATTGCATCACCATTGCAAAGACGAGCCTAAAATAATATTAAAAAAAATAACAAAATTTTGGACAATAGAAAAGTCTTTTGTTAAATTATTGTTTATTCAATAAATCACACAAAATATGATTTTAAGGCTCCTACTTTGGTCTGTACCCTTGTCCTCAAATATAAGACATCGACGAGTCAATTCGTCCCCTTTGGAGTAGTTAGCATATTCGCATAATTATTAAAACTCAATAAAGCATGTATAACAAAGAAGTCGTGTGAAGAAAACGGTGGATTTTATTCTACTCTTTCTATAACCTTTCTTAAACACATTAAAAATCATCTTGCTTCATTATCTCAAACCCAAATATCCCATTCGGTTAAGGGGCATCTTTTCACAACCTATTATTTTATATGATCCTTCAGGAAAAAAAATATTCCATTTGATTTCCAAGACTTACACTCCTTTGTCGACTAATGCTTATTGTCTATTTAATCAAGCCATTTATGTTTCAAGGAGATAATGTGATGCAAATTAAAGACTTTGATATGATGCATGCACTAAATAGACCAATGAACTCACCGTCAACCAAGAACGCTTCAACGTAAAACTTGGGAGTCATATGGTCCAAATAAGTATCATTGAAATCTGCAATTCCTTCAATTAAGTCATCGTTCAAGTATTACAGGATATTTGATTCAAAAACGATTCAAGGAAATAACTTGAAGGAATATTGTAATTATCATCAATATGTTGGCCATAAGACTAACTCATGTGTTACAACAAAAGATATTTCAAAATTTCATGGAGATGGTCAGCATCACAGAAAATGGAATAGAAAAAAAGAGGAAAATCGATCAGACAATAAGCTCTTTGAAGAAGTATGATAACAAGTCAAAAAGGGGAAATTCACTTCAACCTTTATGTATAAAATCAGTTAAGCTCGTGACGAAAGGATTGGTCAAACCGATGTTCCTGACTCTAGTAAGAAATGTGAAGCCGATGGGCCAATACCTTGTTCGTTATTGGTTTTCATCAAGTCATGGATCATTACACCATGATTGTTGACTCTAGATGGACATAGTCAAAGGTCTCATCAAAGTTGGGAAATTTTAAGACGAAAAAATCTTAGCAGAAATTTGCAGAAAGAGTGCCCATCAACGACTGGGTTAAACTTTACAAAAGCTTTGACTACGCATGACCTGATCCTCTCAGGGGATACGTAGGCAATCCGCATGGATTCAGTCCAAATAAAGTGAACACCCCTTATTGTGTTAGATGTGTTATCAAACAAGGGAACCGGATACACCACTCCAAGGCACGGAAACTACGCTTTCCTATTAGTTTAATTTCGCCCCTCTAGGATCACCGGGTTAACATGAAATAACTAATGAGATACAATGGAGAGAAATAATTCACAAGATGATCTTCTATGTGAATCAACAAGAACTTTGAGTTTGTAGTTTGTGAAGAACACTAGAGAGAAAGTAGCAAGTTTTTTCTCAAGCAAAGCAAGAAGATTAGAATATATAAACTGATTTTCTATATCTCCCTCTCATATGAATGACAAGGGTCATATATCAAATTCCCTCAAAGATTAGAGCTGTTACAACATTCATCTCCCTTTAATCCCCTGATTAAGAATACTTAATCATCATTAAACGAATAACGTATGCAATACAACGGTTATAAACCGTCCACGCAAAATTTCACGCCCCAAAACAGAATACACGTCGCGACCCGCGATAAAGATCACGAGTCGCGAAAGTGCGCTGGTCGTGACCCGCGACAGGTGTCGCGACCCGCGACGGCCCCCAGGTCGCGACCCGCGACCAACCTTCTGTTTTGCTTGATTGCTCCACGTGATTTTGTGCATTCTAATCTTAGCATACTAGACCTCCTCCTCTTCTAGTATAGAACCATATGAGCTTATAAAACCCATTACCCTATAAATGTTCCAACATATTGTTCACCCATATATATAAAAAAAAAAAGAAAAAGAGAAGACTGAAAAGGCATTTAGCCCAGTCGTTAAGGAGGAGGTCAATGTGTCATAAATTGAGTATTCTAAGATCTCAAATTAAACATATGCTACTAAACTCCTACGATCCGTTAGGCAAAAAAAAAGGGGTCATAAAAGGATAGGGATAAAAAACGAGAGAGATTTGGCCTAAGCAAAAGTTATGATCTGAAGAAAAGAATATAGAGAGACCCGAAAAAAAAGAAGTAAAAAAAAAAAAAAAAAAAAAAAATTGGTTACTCACAGTGTATGAATACATGTATTGTACAATATCTTCGGAATCATGCAACATTCAGGCGTGGAAAATCGACAATGAATATCAGCAGACTAAGATTTGAGAAGAGCACCAATGCACTGGGGCAAATTTTCGATTGAAGAATGAGAGCATCAACTATGCAGGTTACAGAAGTTCATCACATTACAAGAATCTCTTTCTTTCCAGAAGTGGCTAAGATGATATAGACAATAAATGTTCTTGACAAGGAGTTTAAGTACGCTCATCGCATATTGGAAACGAAAAGGGATTATAATTCTCCTTTTTCTTGCCTGACCTGGACCATTCAACTTGTGATATGTTCACTTATTACAAATGATAATCTTTACGTGGGTCCCTCAACCACCCACCCTCTTTCATTATGACTTCTAAAATGCATGTCAATTGTTTTTGAATTAATTATGGGAGTCTGTTAATTACATTTTTCAGTCACTCAACCTATAACATTTCATATGATCCAACATTGTCAATTAGAAGGAAATAATTGCATAATTGTCCGCTAACCTGCATTTGAGTAAACCTCTATTACGGTGCGAAGTTTCTTCCATGAAATAAAGCCCACAATTAATTGCCTCTAAATCATATTGTGTAAATCAATGAATAAATATTTATTTTTTCTTGAGACCTTTTGAAGTCCACTCAAGCATTTTTTCAAAACGTCATTTAAATATTTGGCTCACATTTGCAATGGAAGATGATGATGTCCGTTCTAAAATATCATAGCAAGGAATAATGAAATATGAAATTGGAACATTAAACCATTTAAGGAGCATCATGTCGTGAAAATACAGTTATCTAAAGACCATCTAGCATGTTGTTGCATCCTTTCAAACCATGATGCACATTGATGTGAGGGGTAAGTACTCCCTAATACCTAATCCTTGGCACCTACATACTTGTATTAAGTATGCATTGTCATTCTCGTAATAATTCATGAAGTCATTCATATTACTTATGTATTTGCATAATAAAAAAAAGAGAAAAAAAAGAAAGTGTAACACTTGCATATGCATTGTCTGATGCACAACTTTTCATTGTCCTTGTAATTTGTGAACATTCTCGATTACTTGGTCCTCGAAATTGTTTGATTATTCATAACCACTATTCACTCGCATGGTCTAAACTCCCAAGATCATTTTATGATTCGATTTGAAAAAAAAAACTTTCTTGGAATGTGAACCAGTAAAAAGATAAGATTCTCAAAATATTCTTTAGCAGCATGGCTATGATCTTCCCCATTCACTTTCTGAAGTCAAGATCTCATCAAATTATTAGATTTTCTTTAGCTAGCGCCAACACGGCCAAATTGGGCTCGTTAAACTTCTCTGTTGATATTTCAAAAAAACAAAAGAAAAAAGAGGAAAAAAGAACCTCATCAACTCCTTAAGAAGTTGAAATTTCCCTCATACAAAATGATTAAAACTATGATTTCAAAAATGACATTGAAGCCAAGCAGACGACAATAGAGTCGTAGTTTTTAAATAATTTCAAGACGACAACAAGGTCGCAACTTTTAGGAATTTTAAATCAATTTTCAGCAAAAGCGATAATTAGATCGCATTTTCAGAAAATTGACAAAAAATTTCTATCCATATAAGGTAACAACTTTTGGAAAATAAAAAAATTGATATCGCAGCTTTGATTTTTTTTTTACCAAGACGACAACAAGGTCGCAATCCTAGAAAATTAAAATGAATTTTCTTCTAATATTGTGACAATAGGGTCACATTTTTAGTAAACTATTCCAAGATGACAACAATGTCACAACTTCATAATATTGAAAAAATTTCTGCTAGGACGACCATAGAGTTGAAATTAAAAGGATCATTCTTCTAAGACTGTGACAATAGGGTCACATTTTTCTAAACCATACCAAGACGACAACAAGGTTGCAATACAAGAAAATTAAAATGAATTTTCTTCTAAGACTGTGACAATAGGGTCACATTTTTTCTAAACCATACTAAGACGACAACAAGGTCGCAATCCTAGAAAATTAAAATAAATTTTCTTCTAAGACTGTGACAATAGGGTCACATTTTTCAAAACCATTCCAAGACGACAACAAGGTCGGGATTAGAGATTTTAGATGAGACGACAACAAGGTCGCAATTTTAAAAATTAAAAGAACCTTTCACCAAGACGACAGTAGTGTCGCAATTTTAGAAAATCAAAAGAGATTTTCTACTAAGCCGACGATAGAGTCGCATTTTTTTAGAAAATAAAGATAATCTCTATCATGATGACAATAAAGTCATAAGTTTAAAAAATTAATTGGGTTTTTCTATCAAGACGACAAGAAAGTCGCTATTTTAGAAAATTAAAAGAGATTTTCTACTAAGATGACAATAAAGTCCCAACTTTTGGGAATTAAGAGAGATTTTCTATCATGATGACAATAAAGTCATAACTTTAGAAAATTAAAAGAGATTTTTTTACCAAGACGACAATAAAGTCGCAATTGTAGAAAATTAAAATGGATTTTCTACCAAGACGAGAATAGAGTCGCGGTTTTAGAAAATTAAAAGGGATTTTCTATCCAGATAACGGTAAGGTCACAATTTTAGGAAATTAAAAGGGATTTTCTATCAAAATGACAATAAAGTCACAACTTTGGAAATTAGAAGGGATTTTCTATCGAGATGACGATAAAGTTCACAATGTTTCTAAAGTTTATCTAAGTTTGTCTCTTTTCTTTAAGAGAGACAACTCATAAAATTTCTAACTTGAGGAACTCCACTTTTCATCCGCATTCTTTATAGGGTTATTTTGCATCTGAGGATTCCCAATTTAATAGATCATTGCCTTTTGATGATACAGAAAAAGCATGAGGGGCACACAATGAAGAACCATTTGTTGCCTATCTTTTAGCTGATGATGAATCAGCTGTGGGGGCACAAGTCTTCTTCAAGAACACTTATTGCTTCAGTATTGCCATTGCAAGCCTTTACATTAGGTTTAGGTATTTTATCTTCTATATATTATGACTCTTGGTCTCTTCCCCTTTGGCAAAACATTGTTGTTCAGATTTTGCATCGACGGAACACGTTTATCACGGGATGGATGACCCCGAAACGCAAGACAATCATAAGGTCACATTTTTCAGAGAATTAATTTTGTGTCCAAACATTGGTCATCATTTTCTACAAAATTCGACCAATGTGGGGCATTATGTAGACACCAAATTTTGAACCCGTTTTTTTATTAATCAATAAAAAGGAAATTTTATAGTACAGAAAATACGTGTTGGTGATGATTGCCAATATCAGCTTGACAATGGCTGTTAGTATCGCTTTATCATGTTACATAATGATTTTTTCAGGTGTAGTTAATAGTTTTAATATTTTTTCATATATAACTTCGGGTTGAAGATTATTTTTTGTAAATCGAAAAGAAAAATAACAAAAAAAAGAGAAAAAAATCCCCCAAACCCACGCCCCTTTCTTCTTCCTTAAGTTTCCTTCCTTCCCTTCTTCCTTAAGTTTCCTTCCTTCCATCCTTCTTCCTTAATGCTTAAGCATCTTCTCTACTTTACATAGAGCTTAAGTTTTCTAAAGGCTTAAGTATTAAAGTGTGGAGACTTCTATAAATAGCCTTAACTTCACAACCAAAAGGGAGGGGGGGGGGGAGAAAACATCAACAAATCTCTTTCATTTCCTCTCCATACTCAACACTTCATTTTCTATACTTCCTCCCTCTAAAAAAAATCATTCAAGAGAGAAAAAAAGAAAGCAAAAATTATAATTAGGAAAGTAATTAGTAAGGAAGAAGTTCATTTTTCATATTTTCTATTATCAATTTTTTTTAAACTTTGGAGTCATTTGGGTATGTGGAAGTCCTAATAGGTTCCCAACCTTAAATCACCCCACCTAAAATAGTCAACTCTAATGGGGAGACTCTTAGTAATTATGTGTTTATGTGATTTTTGTTAATCAAGTTGTTATTTATAACCAAAAACATGTTTTCAGAAAAAAAATTCAAGTAAAGTTATGCATAAACATCTCCATAAAAAGAAAATGTGATGCTGTAATTAGGGCTGTTCAAAGACCAGGGTCGGACCGGAATCTGGACCGGACCGGACCGGAATTTGGACCGGACCGGACCGGACCGAAGATTCCGGTCCGGTCCTCGGTCCGAAGAAAATCCCGATTCCGGGTTTCCGGTCCGGTCCGGTCCAAACCCGGAAAATTCCGGTCCGGACCGGTGGACCGGAATTTTTGATTTTTTAGTAAAAAAAAAAAAGTTTATATGTTTAAAAAGTTAAAAAGGTAGTAAAAAGTTAGAAATTTAAAACTACTATTTATAAACTTTAGAAATATTGTTATTTATATTATTAAAATTTTAATATATCTAATTTATAAATATTTTTAAATCAAATAAAAAATATTTTTTTTTAAAAAAAAAAAGATTCCGGTCCAACAGGTCCAAGACCGGACCGGACCGGAAAAATTCAGGTCCAGACCGGACCGGACCGGAATTTTTCCGGTCCGGTCCAGGTCCAATTTTTTCCAGATTTCGGTCCACCGGTCCAGCCGGTTCCGGTCCGGTCCGGTCCGGTCCTGGACCGGTGAACACCCCTAGCTGTAATTATGGACAGTTTTAATTTCGTACTTCATTTCATTTTTCGTCTGTACTATGAGAATAGTTTATAGGATGTAATATTTTTCCTATGAGGTTCAAGATGTTTCCAGAAACTGGTTTTTCGAATTTCTAAAAAATGAATTTTTTACAGAGAATTAAAAATCATACAACTTTGTTGTACAAACCAGATTTTATCCAGTACCACATAAGCTTGTTATGTCCACAAAGTTTGAAATAAAATCATTTAGATAAAACTCAGAACATCATTTTTACAAAAATGTTCATGCAAATCACTAAATTCCATAATACTGATTTTATCTTCAGTTAAGGAAATAAATAAGAAAGGGTCTTAAAAATGTTCAATTATAGTGAAAATATCCCGTCAAGTCATTCAAAGTGTCTAGAATATCCATACCAAAATACACTTCAAACTAAGTTCAGTAAGTTGCATTTCAAAGAATACATTGAGTAAAGGTCCTGTTTTGACCAGTTTGAGTATAAAATTCACCATAATTCAAGTTTTTATTAAACGCTTGTGCAATTTTTACACAACATAAATAACTCATTGAACTATCCATAGGTATATCACATGCTCCATTTTACACTTTATACAGAAAGTTAGGATTTTTACAAGTCAGTACAAGAATAAAAGTGCAATCTGAAAAATGAAATAAAGTGATTAACTCAACTTTCATAAAAAAAAATGTTTTCTTTTCACACGAAAATGTTAATTAAAAGTCATAAGTCATTAAATTTTAAGCTTCTCTTAAAATGACTCATTCTTATTATGCAAATAAAAACCAATAAAAATTATCATAAAAAATCAAAATCAAAGAGGTAAATTAATCTCAAATTTTCACAAGTTTACAAATAAACATGAATTCTAAAGCCTATTCAAGGAGATGATGATCAAGGAGCATCATGGTGAAGATCAAGATTGAAGATTTGTATAGATAATATAATTTATACATTTTTGTTGTAATAATAGTTTCTTTGTAAAAAGTTATTACATCACTTAATTAATGAAAAAATATGGAGATGTTTATGCATAATTTTCATAAATAATTCCACAATTCTTTTGAATAAAATGAGCAACCAATGTTACAAATGTTGGATGTTGGGCCCAATATATCATAGTATATGAATCAAATGACCCAATCTCAATTAAGAGGAAAAATTGTAAATCTAACTAAGTTAAAAAGTATGATGATCCATCTTACATTTTAAAATTTGTTCTCCATCTTCGAATGGATCAATCATTATAATTTGACATAATTGGATTGGTAATTATGATCTCCGAATTGATTTTAGGCCGTTTCATGTGTCTCACTTTAAATGGCCAAATTCCGATTAGACAAACACAATCTCCAAATTCGATCTCAAATTGATCATTTTTCTCAAAATAACTTAATAATCTTCTATTAAGATTATTTATCATCCATCCAAAAGTCTTCCATTAGGAATCAAACCTCTTTTCCTAAGACCTCTTGAAAGTCATAAACGTGATCACTAATTAGGGTGGTTATTTCAATCCTTGATTAATCGCTAGTTAGGGAGATTAACTCAAACTTTTCATTTAATCACTAATTCGGGTGATTATCTTCAATCATTGGTTAATCGCTAATTAGGGTGATTAACTCAAACTCTTCATTTCATCACTAATTAGGGTGATTCCTTTAACCTTTCCTATTTAATCACTAATTAGGGTGATTATCTTAAAACCATTTTTAATCACTAATCATGGTGATTATCTTTCCTCTTAAGTTTAGTCACTAATTAAGGTGATTATACTAACCTTTATGTTTTAATCACTAATTAGGGTGATTATCTTAACCTCTATTCTTAATCACTAATTAAGGTGATTATTTTCCTTCATCATATTTAATCACTAATTAAGGTGATTATCCTAACCTTCCTTTCAATCGCTAATTAAGGTGATTAATTTAACATTTCATATTTAATCACTAATTAGAGTGATTATCTTAAACCTTAATAATCGCTAATTAGGGCGATTAACTCAATCTCTTCGTTTAATCACTAATTAGAGTGATTATCTTAAACCTTAATAATCGTTAATTAGGACGATTATTTTTCCTATTTAATCACTAATTAGGGTGATTATCTTAAACCTTAATAATTGTTTATTAGGGCGATTATTTTTCCTATTTAATCACTAATTATGGTGATTATCTTAAACCTTAATAATCGTTAATTAGGGCGATTATTTTTCCTATTTAATCACTAATTAGGTTGATTATATTAAACCTTAATAATCGTTAATTAGGACGATTATTTTTCATGTTTAATCACTAATTATGGTGGGTAGCTTAAACCTTGAATAATCACTAATTAGGGTGATTACTTCTTTCCTTCATTATTAATCACTAATTAAGGTGGTTATCTTAATCCTTCATATTTAATCACTAATTAAAGTGATTATCTTAATCTCATTTCAATCACTAATTGGAGTGATTACCTCCTTGTCCAATATATTTGTTTAATTCTAAAGGTGAGTTATTCATAATCTATTTCCTTTTCTTCCCCAATGGAATTAGCCATTTAGGGTGAGACATAAGATCGAACTATGATGGTTTTGATCCATGAGTGGATTCCAATCCCGCAATTATTGGTACGTAGTGCAACTTCAGTGCTCAAACCTACCATGTACAAATGAGATATTGGCCCTAAAACAAAAGATTGATGTGTATATGTGCAAATTATGTAATTTTTTTTCTTTCTTTTGAATAGCCATGATTACTTTCAAAAATGGAAAATAACACATTTAGTAGGAGCCCATTCTATAGAACGGAAGAGGAGACGAGTTCCAGATGTTCGCACCTCTTAACCTAAACCCCGAACCCTATCTCATGGTATGAAAGACCAATTTTGAAAAAGCCTTATCCATATGAAGTCATCATCGTTTTAAATGATATTCCTTGAAATTGATTTTAAAACGATTTATTAAATAAATATGTCCCTATTCAGCTATTAATAGGGTGGCGACTTCAAAGTTTTCTAAAACTCATAGTCCAATGAGAGACTTTTGTGGGATTCAGACCATTAATTAAGACAGTAAAAAATCGGGTACCACAGGCTGGCGACTTCATTGGGGATTCTACCTCCACTTGAGGTATAAGAAGTTTAAACCTAAATCTGAGCAATGCGTTATTTTCCATTCCATATGTATATTTAATAAAAAAAAGTTAATCATGGTTATTTGCAATTTAATTTTTGTATATAGCATGCTTATGTGAAAATTACGTGTGCTTGGTAGTTTATCGATCCATACACGTGCACTCTTTTTAACCATTTTCTTATTAGGTCTGATACCTTTGTCTATTGGCAAGGGTCAGAATTGTAGAATGACAAATTAATGAATTAAGGGCGTAAAACCTGCATCCGCGAGCTATTGCGACTGGCTCTGTCAGGAGCGTCCACCCTCGATGGACACAATGGAAGTGACTCGAGGCCACTTTAACATAATATCTCCCTAAATGAATCACCTTTTCGTTGACTTTTAGGGCACAAGGTTCAATGCACAAATGTCCTTTATTTATTTCAGTTATTGAATAATGTGAAAAATTTTCGAAAATTTCTCAGTCCGCTTTTTAGTCGGTCAATACTTCAGTAATTATTAACTGTAGCTGAATTGCTGCCGAAATGATTATTGAAATATTAAGAGTATTCTTGTTTATTTATCACAAGTGTCATGTAAAAAAAATGTGTGTGCTCACGCATTTTCAAAAAAAAAAACTCATATTTACTTTAAAATTCTTTTCATTCAAATTGGTTTTTCCAAAAATAAAAATGATTTCTAAAAAAAAAAATATCCTGTTTTGAAAATATAATCCCAAAATAAAACAAAAAAATTTAAAAAAATGAAAAATGATAAAGAGTCATAATCACAGGTTTAGAACTTGTCATTTCAAGAACTAAAGTGTGATTAAAGTATATAGTCGAAAACACGAGAAGTGTAGTCTCAATTATAAAAAATTGAATTTTTGACAAAATGATAATTGAGATTAGCATCTAATTTCAAAATATATATAAAAAAAAATTTTTTTTGACACATTTTCACACATTTGTGATTGCTCTGAGTTTAGGCTTCTAACGCCTCGTTGTAATGTCTATCTAGAAAGTCTTATTAATAACCTAGACTTGACTCAAACTTCCATACAGTATGCTGGACTTGCTCCACTTACCACATATACTGGTACATTCTCATCACATGATGTTTCTTTAGTAATATACTTGCGACTATGCATGTCCTAGCATCATAAACATTTTTCATCTAAAATTAACCTAAGACTTAGGCGCCCATAAGGATCCATATCAGTGTATTTTATGGGACCATTTTCAGTATAAAGTAAAAAAAACAAAAACAATATCATCATGTGCATATTAATCTGCATAAAGTCTCATGTTTAATAATGTGTCATATGACCATGTCATCATAAGTATAGGAATATATGCTCAAGCCTAGTCATAAATTCATAAGTTTTGCGGTGTCTCACAAAAAATAATTACGATTTTCATTATAGCATCATTGCATCACCATTGCAAAGACGGCATCAGTTTCAAAATTCATCCACGAACTGCAAACATCACGTGCCTTATGTTCGCCGATGACATCCTTCTATTATGCAAAGCATCCAATACGGCATGTAAAACTTGAAAACAACACTAGATGAATTCTGCAACCTATCAGGGCAACTTGTAAACTTTCACAAGTCATCCATCATTTTCTCGAAGCATGTTCAACCAGCAAGGAAAACCATCCTAGCCAGCCAATTCAATATGCTCCCTAAATCCTCCCTAGGACGGTACTTGAGAGTTTTCTTCAGCTCTTTCCATCCCACTAAAGCGGACCTCAACTCTATTCTTAGCAAAACAGAACAACGTATTAACCTTTGGGAGTCAGGCTTCCTCTCCAAGGTTGGCAGACTGACTCTAATGCAATCAAACCTAGAATCCCTGCCTTCATATACATGTGCATCAACTCTTCTACACTCAGATCTGGCAAAATCAATAGACTCCATCCACATAAATTTTTTTGGGGACAAAATAAGAACAAAAATAGTGTTCCACTTATTGCTTGGGATAAATTTACACCCCCAAATCCGTTGGGGGACTTGGTTTACGCAAAACCCTTCCAATGAACCAAGCATATATTGCAAAACTTGGTTGGAAAATTCTAACAGACCCAAACAATATCTGGGTCAAGCTAATAAAGGAAAAATATTTGAACAGACAATCTTTCTTCACTTGCTCACCTAACCCACAAGATTCTCCTATTTGGAGGAAAATCCTCCAACAGCGAAACATCCTCCGCAAGGGCATCCGATGGAAAATTGGAGATGGTAATCAAATCCACTTCTAGCTTCACAATTGGTGCTCTCATGATAGCCTTATCAACATGCTTGACATCCCCCATGACCAAGTCGATATTTCTTTGCGCCTAAGCAATTTCATCCTCCCCAACAGAAATTGGGATCTTCAAAAACTATCTGCCCTTTTGCCCGAACATATCGTCAAGATTATAAAAGGAATTCCACTTCCGATGAACCCCCTCCCTAACGAACCCGTCTGGGGGCTTTCCTCTTCAGGAGAGTTCACGGTCAAATCACCAATTGGCTAGCCCATAATTCCTCTTCAACAAGTCAAATGGGAATATAGATGGAT